>JAUZST010015705.1:0-10096 GCA_034779995.1 Parotocinclus haroldoi | reverse complement strand
ATATACATACACACACACATATCTATATATCTATATGTGTGTGTGTGTGTGTGTGTGTGTATATATATATATATATGTGTGCAGAGAGGAAGTTCAATGGTTAACGGACTAGTGTAGAACCAACAATCTGTCTCTGAACATATATAAGACCAAAGAGATGTCCACACACCTACTGCTAATGTAAAACCAACTGGATAACATTTAGTTCTGCTACTATAATTCAGTATAACTTGTACGCTGTCTAATTTTTACATTCATTCCAAAAGTGCACACAACTGCACCTTACTGCTTCCACTACTTGGAGAGCTAACTGCTCTGTTCACCTCCATGAACCTCCTATGTTTGGATGGTGAGAGGGGTGCATGCTTGTCAGCAGATTAAACAATCCTCTCTGGTGGTGGTGTGTCTGGGTTGGCCGGAGTCTGTTCACAATGTGTGTGCCCTTACAGACCTACTGCTCCAACAGCTCCTAAGAATTTAAAGAAATTACCATCCTGCTTCTCTCAGTCCCATGATGCATCCCTTCTCAGTCTGCCAACTGGGCAAACTGTATTCAAAAGCAGCATAGAAGCATGCATAGTAGAAAAAGATCTCTCACCAAGAGGTACATGACCAAAAATAGCATCTGAGAGCCTTTTTATAAGGCAGCAGGGAAAGCACTTTTACACCCTCTTGTGCCAAGAGGCCATTGCATGAATATAAATATGGACTTTATCTTAGTTATTTACTGTATATACAGGAGTAAAGTTAGTTTTTACTTAGTAAAATGAATAAAGGAGATGTAACAAAAATGCCTGTTTGACTTCTATATCTTCCAGACACAATCTTATGTCCAGTAGTTCAAATGACATGCAAAAGATTGCAAATAAAGTATTAACAGTGGTGTCTAATTTGCCTTTCAAGTGTAGAGAAATGAGCTGGTTCAATAAAGGAACCAAAGCTTCTTTAAAAGATGGTAATCACCACACTGAGACAGATTCCAATTTGCAGATTAAGCAGAAAGCCAATTAGGTTTTTTAAAAATTTTCTTTTGCCCTTTGTGTAGAAACACAGCTTACAAGATTCAAGATGAACTGCTCACAACTGGTTGTAAATGATGTAACTCAATTTGGCAAGGATATCATTTGATATCATGTCATTAGCGTCTTTATCTCTTTGTAGGACTGAGGCAATCTATTCAGCTGCAGGACTGCAACAGAAAGAGCGGGATGGAATCAGAAATGTGCTGAGGCAGATATCGGTGAACATTAATTATAATGCTGTTATTTAACAAGTGTATACCCTCTGAGGTAGTAATGTAGATTAAAAGCAATGGTGCATGGCCAATTTAATATAAAGTACTTATATCTGCTAAAGTAGTCAATATACTCATATTTTAGTAAAAATAACCGGGTTGTATGGGAAAATGTGCAACTCGGATTCTCAGATGCTGAACTGCTGAACATAAGCTTGGGCTTATCATAATCTTGTACCACAGGGCAGAGGATATGCCCTCCAAGATGGATGGAAAAGAAAAGGAACAGACACACACATCAAAAGGACCCTTAAAACTTGTGGATACCCCACAAGTTGGGCAGGAAAGAGTCCTTGAGGACTTCAGCTGAAACACAGAACGGGCAAAACACACTAAGACAAACTGCACAATGTATAAATATAATATAAATACCAGGGACTCCCCATCAGCTTCTTGAGCTGAAGAAGCCTTTCAGATGAGAGGTGAAATGTCTTCAACAACCAATAAGAATTCCAATTGCCTTCAAGGTAAGCAGTTTAGACAAAATCAAACACAAAACACCGTCAAAGTAATCCAAACAAGCTATTCTTTAATTGTGTACACTATGGAGATTTGTTTTGTTTTTTTTATACTTATTTTGCTATATTCTTAGTTTATACCAACTTGCATGGTTAGATTTCTAAATGTATTATTTTTTATGACATTCTATGGTCATGAGATACCTGTTGACTACCAGCTTAAAAAGATGAGTCAATTTGATTATTTTAATTATTTTATTAATTAAAATTATATTATTAATCATTCATGTACCTGCAAACCAACCAGTTCGAAGAAGTCAATAAACCTAGCTTGGAGCTCAGCATCCTCTCGAGATATTAGTAAGAACTTTTTCTTTCTGCTATAGTTCCAGATGTCTCCTATCTGGTCTCCTGATTACTATAGTATAGTCTCTAACTACTTTTATCTATCTGTTTTGTAATAAGATTTTTTGGACATAATGACAATTAGGAAAATAGTGATAAACGATTTGTCATTTAAACCGAATGTGTGTCTATTCTGTAGCCCTTTTTACAAAATCAGTTTCCACAGTTATGTGAATGATTTTCAAGAAATATTGATGGGACACACATTTACTGCACATTCCTTAGCAAATCCCTACTTACAGGAGTCAGGCACAAAACTACTGTTAAACAGTCTAAGATGGGTTTTCTCTTGACAAGCCGCTGAACATATCAAACTGTAGGCTAGACGTTCAACATACACTTTTCTATGAAAGAGTCAGTAGGTCCCGTCAACATCCCAATTGTTCTGCATGGAGGAATCTACTAAAAAATCCTAGAAAAGTGGATTTGCAGGACTGGTAAGCAGTTACCAGAAACCTTTATTTGCAGTTCTTTCAAGGGGTCCAAGCAAAGGTTCACATACTTGCACCACACACGTTAAACTGGATGCTGGATTCCTCAATAAAAAACTATTTATAATGTGTGCAATTATAATATTTTGCTTGTTCTTATTTGTCTATTTTTTTTTTCAAATATTTGTGCGTTTTCGTTATCAAGGGCTTACATCTGATGTTAATATTTATGCAGAAAACTAAAAAACGGGGTTCACGCCGTTAAAATTTCGTAGAAAAACACTACTGTTAGGGGCTCTCTGGAACTGTGAGGCCGCAGTGCAGCAGTAACCAGTGTAGCAATATACCACCAGTATTGTTTTTAACAATTTGTTATTATTGCTAAATTTGTTTATTAATGATTTTCCCCATTTCTAAGTTGTCTGGAGTGCTATCACTTTTTTTTCCGTTTTCATGCGAAGTACTGCGATAATGTGTTCATTTCTCTTTAATATTTTATTCAAGGCCTGTACATGTGTGATGATTTTATAAAGAATATCCTTTTTAGGTACACAATTCTGGGTATCTTTGTCCTTCTGCCTCAAGGTCTCTGGAGAACTTCTATGAAGCCATCATAAATAAATCAAAGCAAAAGAACAATGTGGACTTTCAGAAGTCAGAGGCAGTTTGGCAGAAAGGATAAGACAACTGTCCCTGTTCACTGCAATAAGAACAGAAGCCTTTGACAAGACAAGTCTTATCAGAGTCCCTTTTCGTCTCTAGTTTTATGACCTTTTCTCTTGGAACATAGCATATTTTGCTTGGTGTTAACAGGTATTATGACATAAAAGGTGGCCATTTTTTGTTATTCGGTGAGAAGGGTATTGTTGCCATGAGTGCAGGTCCTGACTACATTAAAACAAATGGGTATGCACTTTACAGACCTATAAACAAACACTGGATGTTGATCAATAAACTGCAAGGCCAGTGCTGGCATGCGCCCTCAAGCATAAATGTCTAAATCCTGTCCCTTCCCTCATTAAATTACAGCCAATCTATAAGCTGTGTAACTCGAACATAGAAGAACCTTGGCACTGAGCTAAAAATAACACCTGGGTTCAAAGAGATGCATCTGTATTATTTCTCAGTCCTTTGACTTTGAATCAGTACCACTATGTCAGCTCATACAGGGTCACCTTGCCCTAGCTTGTGCATACATGTGCCTTGTATTCTTACACATCGTGTGTGTGTGTGTGTGTGTCTGTCTGTCTGTCTGTCTCTGTGTCTGTGTCTGTCTCTGTCTTTTAGGCTATGTCCAGAACATTGCTGCCATGTTGGATCAAGGGCAAGTTTTTTTTTCTCAATGGGAAGGTGGTCATTTAGTATATCAAAGAAGAACGGAATTGTCTCAGAAAGCGATTACTGCAGATTTGCAATTTGCATCCCTCGTGGTTCAGAAGTTTAAAACTTTTGTTGTCACAGGTAACTGAAGATGGAATTTATGAAAGAACAGAGGTTTGAGGTGATTATGATGTCTGGGGAATGCAGCTGCCATATCATAGCTGCAGACTTCAACAAACCACCAATTTTACACAATACTGCTACAGCCCTCATAGCCAAATGTTCTGCAGCAGAATGTGGTGTCAGCCAGTCATCCATTGTATGGATTTTTCATACTAATAGGTAGCACCCCTTCAAGATCCAGCTGAAGCAGAAACTGTCGGAGGATGACCCTGATAGACATTGCAAGTCCTGCCCCTGGACTGTAGGCCAACATCAGTGGGTTCCCGCTTTTACACAGGGCAGTTTGTTTGGAGACGAGGCCAATATTTAGGTCAGTGGTAAGGTCAGTCACCAGAATGTAAGGTACTGGAGCAAAGAAAACACATACTGGATGGGCAGGTGTCGTTGTGGTGTGGAATATGGGCCACCTAAATATAATCAAACCCATTTTTATCAACCAGACCTTAATGCTTAGAGTTACATCCATTCTGACTGAAGAGGGCAGTTTCTCTTGTTTTTCCAACAGGGTGGGGCTCCACCCCACTACAGAGCAGGTGTTCGTCAGTGGCTGGATATTTCAATTTACTGGTCATTTGATTGGCTGTCATGCGACTGTGGAATGGCTGTCCAGATCACCCAACCTCACGCCACTAAACTTTTATGTTTGGAGTCATCTTGAACAAACTGTGTATTCAGAGAAAATCTGAAACAGACACCACCTTCATCACCGCATCATGGAGGCTTGTGACAGCATTTCTCCAGAGATTCTCAAGCAGGTTCATAACGACTGGATCCTGCGCCTGTGTCAGCTCTGTGTTCAGCACCAGACAACAACGCATTAAACATGTCAGTGCAACACCGGCAACATTCCTAGGTTTTTTTTCTAAACTTTTTGTTGATAACGTTTGAATCACAAAACTTGTAGCATATCAAAGAAGACAAGAATTGTCTCAGATTTGCAATATGACCAACTTCCCATTGGGGAAAAACCCGCCCTTGATCCAATATGGTTGCTTTTAAGATGGCGGCAATGTAATGGACATAGCTTAAAAGATTGGCCCCTGCTCCCTTTACTTTCATACATACACTTTCGCACTTGGACAACTGATAAGCAAGGTCAGCTGACCTAACGTTTTGGAAAAACAATGGAGAACCCAGAGAAAACATGCACACTTCACACACACCTCTATATCTCTAGAATTGCAAGGTCACAGTGCTAAACACTTCATTTCAACACATTCTTCTTTGATCATTCTCAGCACTGATGTGGTGTTAGTGGTGTTGACGTGTGTTACGCTGGTATAAGTGGATCAAACACACAAACAATTTACTGTGAGTATTCAGACAGACCTACCTTGTTGGTCTACTTTGTAGATGTAAAGTCAGACATAACTGTCGCACAGGAAGAAAGCCCAAACTCTAATCTTTTATCGATACTCACAGTACACTGTTGGCTGGACATTTTTAGTTAGTGGTCTGTACATTCTAGCAGTGACACAGTGGTGTTTAAAAAATCCAGCTGGATTCTGGATTCCTTAATAAATAACAATTTATATTATATACAATGATATTATTTTTCCTGTTCCTATTCGTCTATTCCTCCTGCGCTTGATCTACATTAATCAAGATTCAACAACCAAATACCGTAATACCTGATATGTGGGTATTCTGACAATTGAAAAATAGGATGGAAATGGACTAACAAAGTTCAAAGGGCAAGAAAAGTAGTAGATCATGTGATAGTAGAACTACAACGTGCGCTTCTGTCACGAGTGGTGCTCATGAAAATACAGAAAATATAGAAGGGTGGAGGCTGTGTGGTACTGCGTGTGTGCGCGTTGCGTTGCGTTGCGTTGGGTATACATACCATAACATAAGCCAAAACTCACGTTTGGTCCCAACACAAACATTAGCTGATTTTGTAACAGAAAGGTCTGTGATGACTGTTCATCAAGTACTGTACTTTGTATAGAGAATTAGTACTGGCACTGTGGAAACATACTACGAGGGCTTTGAAAACTCTTTAATTATAGCTTCTGGTGATCTCTGAATTCTTTAGCAATTTGCAATGCAATTTCAAACACAGCACTTAGAAACTCTCCTGACTAAAACGGAAGCCATGTTGTGTTTGAGTCTTGTTAAAAAATCATGCAACCTGCACTTAAAGGAGCTTATGTTTTCATGCATTTAACAAGTCATGAAAGCATGCAATAATGCAATCCAAAAGGTTGGTACTTCTGCAATGCACAAGTTGGGACAGCCCTTGGTTTTTGTCTCAATAAACAAATAATTATACTTTTTGCAGGGAAACAAAGTTTAAAACAATAAAAAATATTAAATCTATATATTCCATTTTTAATCTGATCAGGATCACTTCATTTGTTATATATACCACTACCACTATTACTGCAATTCAAGTATTTTGCAAAACATTAAAAATTTTAATTTCACAATCTGTGAACTTGGTGCTAATAAGGTCTCTTGTGGTTGAAAAGTTAGCAACACAATAATCTTTTGCTGTTAATCACAGGTAACTGAAATGGAACTGTCAATTCTGATGTCAAATCTTGCTATGATTTAATATACATTTAGTATTTGTTTAATTAACATCTAGGCCGCCCATGGAGGATGGGTCCCCTGTTGAGTTTTGGTCCTCCAGAGGTTTCTTCCTACCATTTTAGGGAGTTTTGTCCTTGCCACTGTCGCCCTAGGCTTGCTCAACTTGGTATTGGCCTTTTAGAATGTATTACTGTAAAGCTGCTTTGAGACAATGCTATGTTGTAAAAAGCCCTATATAAATAAAATTGAATTTAATTGAATGTCCAGGGAACGCAGATTACATATCATAGCTGCAGACTTCAATGACAGACACCTAGATAGACCCCGAATTTCACATCCCTTATCCCCTAGGACCCATTACACCAGTAAATGGTTTGGCAATTGGTCCAATGATTTCGCCCTGATCCTGGTAGAGGTCTGTGAGTCATTCCAGGGATATGCCTCCATAGACCATTATTGACCCACGTTCAAACCGGTCATGCTGAATGATGTTGCAAGGGGTATAACATTTTCAGCAATATCTCCAGACCCTGTCACTTTTGTCACATGTGCTCAGGTGAAATCTGCTCTCATCTGTGAAAAGCAGAGGGTGCTAGTGGTGGATCTGCCCATTATAGTGTTCTATAGCAAATGCCAATGAAGCGCTACAGTGCTGGGAAGCACAGGGTCCACTTTAGGATGTCGAGCCCTTAGGCGACCCTCATGAAGCCTTTTTTTCTACTGTTTAGTCGGATACATTCACACTAGTGGCCTACTGGAGGTAATTTTGCATGGCTCTGGCAGTGCTCATTGCTGTTATCCTGTCGTCAATCACATTGCATGGAACATAACCTGCTGAAATATATACAAATCCACTGTCTTTATTGTTTGTATATTAAAACTAGTTTTTAAAAAGACATCACATTTAACAGAGTGAATTTTGTATTGTCCATACTTTCATACTAAACAAGCTGTTGCTGCATTTTCACAACCATTTAAATCCAAGTTAATTTATTATCATTTTCAAGAAACTAGTTTGGTATGCTTTGACCTTTTTGAAATGGCCCTTTTCCTGCTAGAAGTACCAATAAAGAAGATAACAAATATCAGTGCCATTTTAACAACGCTCAGTTGGTATTAACGGGCCCAACGTGTGTAAAGAAGAAATCAAAACTTATTGCTTCTCAGCCATTTGGCTGAGATCAAGTGTAGTGCCTGTTCTTATCGGTTTGATGTCTGGTGCGTCCCCTATCCGGAGACCATATATTAAATAGATTTTTGGAACAGGTAGGTGGAGTGGGGGTTTGCCCTGTCCGCTCTGCGCATCGACCTGGCATTGCAGTGCCTCCAGGAAAAAAAAAAAGAAATCAAGACTCATCGGGCCAGGCAAAGTTTTTTTCTTACTTTTTTCTTATGTTTTATCTACTTGTATTTCATTTTGGTGAATCAAAATCAGTTGACTTATTGAGAGATGCATGATGGGTTATGATCTTCTGTTGCTGGAGCCCATTTCATTTCAAGGTCAATATGTTGTGCATTCATAGATGTTCTTCAACAATGAATAACCATTCTCTGTAACTCCCTGATTGGCTCTCTTGTCTGTTATCTGTGAGTCTTGTTCCTTCCCTTCATTTATCTCGGTCCTCACATCTTACATGCACTACTGTGTCTTTTCTCTAAGATCCCAGAATCTGCTATTGCCTCATAAACATGAGCAGAAATGCAATACATATTTATGGCCATTCCATAGAGCGTGTTTGTTAAATATTTTTAATTGAGACCTGTTGCCCAAATATTGCTAATACATAAAACTCAGAAATCCTCATACTAACAAAAGCCATTGTGATTCCCTTTGAATATGATATGATATTAAAATGCACTGTATTTGTGTCTTGTCCATGACATGTTTAAGGAAATAATATTCCTTTGTAGCCTTAGATTTAAGACATATGAAAGACAATCCATAATGGATTTGAAAGGAAATTTAGGTGTGTATGCATGTGTGGTTATGGAGATGTATGAAGATTTTACACTGCCACTTTACTTTTTATTTTGTATTTTTTTTTATTATTTATTTTTTTATTATTTACTATTTTACATGAATTTTACATCCCACGGGGATTAATAAAGTATTCTGATTAAGAATACAAGGCCTCTTTATAGAGCTATACATAACTATATATATATATATATATATATATATATATATATATATATACCTATATATTTTAACAGCACTCACTTGTATCCCCGTCAGCACAGATCCAGCTGAGGTTTCTGGATTCTCTGTAGAAAGGCATTGGCAGTAGAATAGGCTTTACTGATAGCCCAGTGATTCTCACTACATTTATAGGTTTCCACCTTCCAGTTAGTTTCAGCCCTGCTGTCTATATAGAATTGGCTTGTCAACATTGATTGAGAACGTGGATGGTTTGCACAGAACCTTGACCTCAACTCAGTCAGATGCACATCTGATACCAGGTAAAAGTGCACTGGAATGCCAAAACTTTGTCTGTCATATACACTGCTCAAAAAAGGGAACACTTAAACAACACAATGTAACTCCGTGTTCCCTTTATTTTTTGAGCAGTGTATATAGCAGACAAAGTGAGCAGTAATATTTCTAACATTAGAAAATAATCTCACAGTCATGTTATAAAATATAGTTGAAAACCTTTTTAGAATAACAAAGGCTGTTGTAGCAGTTTGTATGTATACCTGGCCCAGATCCAAACCATGATTCTACCACTAACATTTCACAGGTGGGATAATGTTCTGTTTTAATTTATTCTAATAAAATACTCCCTACTTAAACCAAAAGTTGTATTTTAATCTTGCCTGTCTAACTTTTCAGTAGTTGTCCATGTGATATTTAGCAATTCTGAGATGTTTGTTTTGGGAAGCAGAGCCTTTTTCCTGTGAAACCCTGCCATACACACCATGATTGTTAATTATTCTCTTCCTGTTGGAGTTTTGAACATTGACATTAGTCAATGAGATAGAAACCTTTATTTGCTTAAATGTTACCCAGGGTTCTTTTTGACCTTGATGGCTATTGATCTTGGACTTAATTTGCATGCAAGCTGTCTGACTGTGGATTGACGGAGTCTTTTTGGTTATGGGTGTGTGTATATGCTTGTGTAACCTTTTTCAGGGTAACACGTATGCTGTGATACACTTTTATAACTCTGTTGTGAAGATAAGATGTTGATATTGACATATTCACAAACATTTACACATTAATGTCATCCCATTAACTGAAAATGTTTCTAATTCCACTTTTAAATTGATTACTAAATTGCAAGTAATGTTTTGGATTATGAAATAAATTGTCAAAATATTATATTTGCATTTTATATAAAACTTATATTTGTAAATAATACTTTTGTACTTTGGAACATTACATGTACATTATGGAAAATGGTCATTTTGAATTATCCCATTTTACAATATATATAATGTAAAAATATGACGTGTTTATATATATA
>JAUZST010015704.1:0-10096 GCA_034779995.1 Parotocinclus haroldoi | reverse complement strand
ACTGTAAAGCTGCTTTGAGACGATGCTACATTGTAAAAAGCGCTATAGAAATAAAATTGAATTGAATTGAATTGAATATCTTCGTGGTATGGTGGACTATGGAACGGAATGTCCAGGGTTCAACGAACTACAAACTGTCCATATGCAAATGTAGCTGCAGGGGCTGAGATACCAGCTCCTGGGTTCAATTCCTATCTGGCAAATCTTCCAAATAGAAACTGTTGGGCCCTTGAGCAAGACCCTTAACCCACAATTAAATGTATGAATTTAGAAAAAGCGAATAACACTTTTAAAGCTGAACAAGTATGTTCAGTAAATTTGGCAAACGTGGCAAGGATGTGGCTTTCCCCGCTGATGTAGATAAAAGCGTCATCCAAGCTGTTCAGAAATAGCATCGTCCTCTAACTAATCAGCTGTTCTATCAAATGATGAATGCTTTATAAAGGGTTTCTTCATCTGAGTATCTGTTTCAAAGGCTGAATGTGAAAGTGCCTGGGCTCTAAGACTGGTTATATGTCTTAATAGCATTTAAAAGGTCACATAATAGGTATCTAATATTAATGGAGAGGATGCTTCCAAGGATGCAAGAAAGTGAGTTGAGGAAATGGCTCCGTCTTGTCTTGCCGAGCAGGTAGCCAAATGCGTTTCTCATTTCCGTATCTGTTTCAAAGGCTGACTACGAAAGTGTCCAGTCGCCAGTGTTTGTTAAAAGCTGGTTTGAAAATATTTAACAGACATCCTGAGAATGGTGAAGCAATTATGAGGCAAAAATGGATCGGAACTAAAAGCTTAGGGGTGCAAGTGCAAGTTAAGACTTTAGGAAATGTCTTTTTAGGATTAATTAGATAAAAAAAATGGGCAGTTTAATAAGCTGATAAAACTTTGGCATCAAGAAACATTAATAGTAATTGTCTATTTATTGATAATAAACCTAAAGCAATATATTTTCTCATCGGCTGTTGTAGGAACTGATGTGATGGTAGTTTTTTTTAATAAAGTTTCCTAGGTCTTCACAGCTTTGGGGCACTTTAGCTTTTACCAAACTTTCCAGTCTGGGCTGTTCTGTGAGCAGGGCATCAATAACTGATTTTCATGCTAACAAATTTCTTCCAAAGAACAACTTGAGCGTGCATTTTTAATGTTATGTCTTGTAAGATGATTATTTACCCTTGCTTGTCCTGGTCGGGGTCCCAATATGGGGACCCATTATGGAGAACATTGGGTTTGGTGTAAGTGTGAGCTAGACGAGGCACTAGCTCATTGTGAGTCTTGTGAGATTATAATATTATTTATAATAATATTTATATTTCTTTAACACTGATGAACACTTAGCAGGTAGCCAAACGTGTTTCTCATTTCCGTATCTGTTTCAAAAGCCTGAAATTTTCCAGTCGCCAGTGTTTGTTAAAAGCTGGTTTGAAAATATTTAACAGACATTTATGAGTTATGAGGCAATTATGAGGCAAAAATGGATCGGAACTAAAAGCTTAGTGCAAGTTAAGTCTTTAGGAAGTTATGTCTTTTTAGAAGGAATTAGCTCAAGCAAACGAGCAGTTCAATAAGCTGATAAATCTTTGGAAGCTATTAGTTTCTCCAAAAAGAGTTCTCTGCCACAACCGCAACCAATAACGAGGAAGTGAGGAAAACAAGTCCTCTGCTTAGAAACTTGTATTTCTCCCCATAGTTTATCACATTCACAATTACAGCATTTAGCAGATGCCCTTATCCAGTGCGACTTACAAAAGTGCTTTGTATTCTTCTTAGTAGAAATTACCTCATGCTAGTACAAATGGGCAGCAGCCCAAGAACACACTCCAACTAAAACCCTGTTAGGATTTGATGTAAATAAAGGCGCACAACAATCATGGAGTATAAATGAGTAAATGAAATAGGGTGAGTGCAGTGAAGTGGTTAGCATGAGATGGACTGGTGGCCGGTCTAGGCTTGGTTTCTGCCTTGCACCATGTGCTGCTGGTTAGGCAAATACATGACATATTTTTGTGATACAACCAGGTGGTATGGTACCACAGCTCACAGTAAGATAGTCCCTAATTTACAATGGGGATAAGTACAGACAAATCCACAGTAAGTTGAATTTATCATAAACCATACAGTTTCTTATATACTGCTTGTGTCGCGTTGCCGTCCTTTAATATGCTTTAAACACAATCACGGCTATTCCCCATGACATTTCGCAGAGCTCATCACTCCCACCACATGACTCTCTACGTCACGCTCTGACTCCTCTAACACAGAAGAGTCCAGGACGAAGTGTGAACCACAGGGGTGTCATCAGCCCAACATGTTCCATTAAAATGAATGGGTAAAAAGTCTTTTTTTTTGCCAATTTGCTGAGCAGCACTCCACACCATGCAAACTCACTACAGGCACTACGTTTCCCATAATGCCCTAGCATTGAACGCTTTAAGTCAGAGCCAGTTTCATTCGTCAATGGACATCTGCATATTACAATGGCCTTAAAAGAAAGTGTGTCACGCTGAAGACGCGGTAATGATGGATCACATGAATAATTGTGGTTAATGCAATTAATAAAACATTCTTTAGTGTTAATTTGTTCTTCATTTCTCACCGATGAATGCCCAGTTGTTCTCAGTAAACGCCTACTCGTGTTAAATCGCTTCATCTATTTAGTGTTTAACAGGCTTATTTTTTTTATGGACTTCCAGCTGTGCCCCTTTAATTCTTGTGTGCCTCAGTATGACATGCAATCTAGAAACACCCCTGGCATAGTGTACCTTAAACATGGTTCAAGCACTTAAATTGAACGAACAAAGCTTATTCATGAATAAATGATTGAATATTTGATGTAATTTATGAGCAATGCATTGAAAAGGGAAAAACATTTTTATTGATTGATTATTTCTCGACCACGACTTTTCCTACATCTCCTGCCGTTCATTACTCCCTCCACATTCTTAGAACGTGTAAAAGTGAAAATGAAAATGCCATTTATTTCTTTTTCCACCTTTCTCACAGTTTAGCATGTAAACTTGCCCAGTCTTTTCCAACATCTCAAACCGCATGCCCATAGATCAGCAGGTATCTTTGCCACAGATGCGCATGCATCCAATAGCATTAGTTCTGATGTAGGATAACCCCCTTGTCAAGATGCAAGTTTATCTGTAGTAATGAAAATGACAAAAAAAAATCAACTACGACCTGTGTATCTACCTGTGTATCTTAAACAACAGGCCATGTCACCTCTTAAATACTTCTCCTCACATGCACACAGAGGACATCGGAGTATGACCTATACTGTGTCCTTCAAGGAGACAACAGAATTTTAAGTGACTAAGTCAATAACATAGATCTTCAGTCAATATTGTTCATGGTATTGAGGTTTCATGTAATTGCTCATATGTCAGCAGATACTGTGAAAGTGTGTATGCTTCAGCATGAGGGGAAAGAGTCCTTAAATTGGTGACTGGCATGTTCAGCACTATGCAGCATTAGTTCAACCATGCTAAATGTATATGTTTCTTCCAAAATTTTAAGTAATAGCATTTTCAATGTTATGTCTTATAAGATGATGTTTTATCTCTGGGGACCTAATTTGGGGAGCCATTATGGAGAAAACTGGGTTTGGTGTAAGCGTGAGCTAGATGGGGGCACTAGCTCATTGTGGGGCTTGTGAGAATTTGGTAACATTTACAGTGTTTCATTTCTGTACTACATATTTATTTTCCTTTCGTTTAACACTGGTGAACACTGAGAAGAATCGTATCTTTTATTCTCATAGATTCAGCATTTTATGAGTAGTCACTTACGTTTTAGTACTTGAATTCCTTTGTTGTCCTGCGTTATGAGCTCATTTCTTTTTTTTTATTGCACACTGTCCTCTCAGTACATATTATATAGTGATGCTGGAAAGTTTCTGAAACCTTTTCTATATTCCTGCATAAATACTGCATAGTCTGAAACGAGGTCATATTGAATTAACCCAGTTAAACAAATAAGACACGCGTTCTACTGCGACATTTATTTATTGAGGAACATGTTCCGATATTGCGTATCGGCGAGTGGCGAAAGTATGTGAAGCTCTAGGATTAGAAGTTAATTTGAAGTCGGGTGTTTTCAATCGATCAGACAACAATCAGGTCTGAGAAGGCAGGATGTTGAATCCATTAGTCTGATCTTTACAATACATATTGGTGTAAGTGTATCATGCCAGGAACAAATGAAATATCTGAGGACCTCAGAAAAACAGCGGTTGATGTCCACCCGGCTGGAACGGGTTATCAAGCCTTAATAAATCATTTGTTTAAATAATTTGTTTAAATAATTTGTTTAAATAATTTGTACTCCACCAATCCACAGTCAAACTGTGTAAAAATGAAGGAAATTCGAGACCATTGTTACCCTCGCTAGGAGTGATTGACCAGCAAAGATCGCAGAGGTGCAAAGCATATATATTATTATATATTATTATATTATATTATTATTATATTCATATAATTCATACTAATAGCACTGAGCACAAACAAATGGTTGGTAGCACTAAGCTCATTGGGTAGAAGTGCATACTGTTACATACTGTTGTATTTCCACTAATGCTGGAAGTGATGTTAAATAAATCTAAAAAAAAACAAAACAAATAGCATCTAAAATAATGTTAGTATCGGGACAGAAAGTTGAGATTGACCTTTGAAGTCAATTATATAGAGATGCTGTGTAGATGATGAATTCAACTTTGCTGACAGTGTCTTACTTGTGTATAAGAAAACGTTATTAGAACAGTATCATATCAAGCATCCAGGATCCAAAGCCGATGTGGAACCCCTCCGCCTGTGAGCTGGAACTATGGCTGTATATATGCCAGTTGTGTTTGACAAACTCACAACTCATAAATCCATATGACCTTTGTGTAACCAAACCTCACTGACCTAAAGAAGCGACTTTTCCACTGTGGAACTGGGTGCCTCCAACATAAATACAACATACTCATGAATGCAAGGACAAAGAAACAAGAACATGTATGCGCCCTTATCTTAAACAGTTCATACACCTTACCATCAGAAATGGTTTTCTTCAGTGTTCTAGGTAGTGTTTAGTCATGTGTAAATGATGCCTTAAATGTGTAAATACATTTACATACCTTTTCAAACACCTTTTGCAGTTATTTACAGTATATTTATTATCTATACATGTCCTGGCGATGGAAATGGCTATATAACAGACTGTGTATAATCAATGCGTTTTTAGGGCCACGTGGATACTACTTACACAAGATATTAACAATAAGCATATTATCCTAGCTAATAATATAAAAACACGTTTTGCCCAATGTACTTCATTCTAGGAGTCCCAACTGGGAATATTTGTCTAGCAGGAAAACCATTTCCACAATTTTTATTCTACCCAGGTTGGGCATGTTGAAAATCCCACCAAATTTCAGTGATGTTACTAAAATATTCACTGGCCTGTTACACTGGTCTACAGAATTTCCAAAACGTTCTGGTGCAGAAATGAAATGTTTCACTGCTTCATGATTTTGATGTGCTGAAACTGTCACTTGGCTCTATTTCCAAGCAAAGAGAGTTGTATCAAAGGCTGTGAGAACCATCTAGGCAACCCTGTATCATGAAAATTGGATCCAATTTCATTTTTCTTTTTATTTTTAGCACCTCAAAATGCAACACTTTCCGTGTCTGAACCAATTTGGCCGTACACTAGTGTTAGCTCTACACGGTTCTGGTGTCTGGATAGCTGTTGAGAAAGTGGTTTTGACTGTAAAATTGGTAGCTGTCATTTTCAGGAATCCATCTTCAGCTTCTGTCTGGTCTAAAGGAATAGCTCTGTGTGATCTAATGCCAAAACATGTAAACTGTGTTGAATTTGGGTGACAGTCAACTTGATCGTAAGTTTCGAACAGCTCTTTCGTTTTTCACAACTTTCCAGGTTGTACTGGTGGATTATTTAGCACTAGCAGTGAGGTCACATGTCATTATGTTTGTACAGATGAATTGTGGGTGTCTGTGAAACATAAGGTTTCAGTGTGTTTTCAGAACAGCTGAGGTTTATAGTCAATTTTCCTTTAATTGCACAAGATTATACATGCTCTACCACTGAGAACTCATCTACATGCAGTCTTATTCCTCACTGCTGATCCTGGTCGTATTGCATCTATAATGTTGCCATCTGCTGTCGAACAAACCCTTGTTCTGTAACTGTTTCCATCCAACATCACTAAGAGTTTCATGTTAGGGCACCCTGTAAGCACTGTATGGTTCCCTGTAGGAGCAGCCTCAGAGACGGACAATCATATGTGCATGTGAAGCTTGGCTCGACCTGAAGGCACCACTGGAATTTGAACTGGGGTTCCTGTCATGGTGAGATATCGTATTAGGCAGCTGTGCCACCAGAGCGCCTGTCACGATATTGCTTTGTGAAAAAGTAACCCGGTCCTAAATCCTTTAGGTTCGATATGGCTTTAAATAACGTGCCTTTTTATTGTACACAGAATGTTCGGTCTGAGACACAAAGCTCAAGGGCCACATGCAGTAACTGTGATGCTCGGAAGAACTAAATACTAATTGAAACTGCTGGTCGGTTGGTATTTACACAGTGAGTATGCCATTTAAAACATGGACAAGTTCAAACATTTAGGAAACATCATAAATAACACGTCGGGGCAGCACGGTGGCTCGGTGGTTAGCACCGCTGCCTCACAACAACCCTAACCCTAACCCTAAGAAGGTCCTGGGTTCAATCCCAGGGTGGAGCGGCCTGGGTCCTCCCCGTGTCTGCGTGGGTTTACTCCGGATACTCCGGTTTCCTCCCACAATGCAAAGACATGCGTGTTAGGTTAATTGCCGTCTCTAAAGTGGCTCTTAGTGTGTGACTGTGCATGATTGAGTGTCTGCCTTACCATGGATTGGCGTCCCGTCTAGATTAAGCAGAAGAGAATGAATGAATGATATAAATAACATAAATAAATAAGACGGGCTATTTGTCACTTTGCCTTGTTCTGTAAGTTAGAAGTTGCAGTTTTGTATAACTTACAATGTGAAGAATACATGTATAACAGTATAGCTGTTTGTTGGAGCAGGGGGATTGAAAAGGTTTTGGAACTACTAAACCGGCGTACTAGACGGATGCACAAAGACTAAATCTTTTTAACTAGATTGTAGCTTCCAACTCTAGCCAAACAAGCCGGCATACATGCTATTTCAACCATGTTTGCATGTCTGCATGTGTTGCCACTTTACTTTAAAGGCTGCGTTTACGTACTTCACATAGTGTTTTGTTCTGGCTGTGCCACCAGAGCATGTCACTGATAGATTGTGGACTAGAAACTGTGGGATCTGCTCATGCTTGACAATGGATCAAACAATCCTCTTTACTGGTGGTCTGTCTGGGCCATCTGGAGCCTTTCCACTGTGTGTGTGTGTGTGTGTGTGTGTGTGTGTGCGTGTGTGTGTGTGTGTGTGTGTGTGTGTGTGTGCCATCATGGACCCACTGCACCCAACCTCCTCTTACTGCTAGGTCGGAACGGCCTACATACCAGGCAATCCGTTTGCTACGACCATCCTGCATTTCTCACTCCAGTGATAGACCCCTGATGTGGAGGCATATGTAGCAGGCATCCATTTCTCACCAAGAGGTACACTACAAAAAAGTAGCCCCCCACACCCTTTCAACAATGCACTTTTATACCTTCCTGTGGCAAGACCCAGTGTCTGATGAGAGCACACCTGTAATCATTTACATATCTACCTGAGTCAACGAGTGTTTTTTGTGGATTTTGCTGGGGGTCTGGAATGGACTCCGTCAAATTATTTCTCATGCTAAAAATGATCCCTGTGCCCCTTGTTTTTCGGCCCTCGTCCTGCCTTCTGGAACAAACGAACGACGAGTGCCGAGGACCAATATATGTTGTTTTACCTTTCAGCAAAATCATTACATAATCGCATAAAATTCATAGAGTACTAAAGTTGTTTATGTCTATAAGAGGACCTGGCTTAAGCACATGAAGTTTAATGTTGTGGTTATTTGTTTGTTTCGTGGCACTTTTAATGAAAATGGGCCATCCTGACTTGGACTGGACTTCTTCTGGTTAATATGGTTATGAGCATTCCTAGAGATGATGAGTGATTTCAGCTGCTCTGCATCTGGCGGGTGCGCGTGTGTGCGCGTGTGCGTGTGTGTGTGTAAGAGAGCGAGAGAGAAAGCTGCTTGGCAGTCCTTCATAAAGAGTATACCCTTCATACACACCCCCTGCTGAGTCTGGATGAGGTTGAGGATGTTTTCAAACTCTCTCTCTTTTACCCTCTCACTCTCTGTCTTACTGGAATTAGGACTAGACAGCACACTACAGTATGTACAGTATGAGAGTAATGATTTGAGAGGTTTGTATCGCAATTTTAACTGCACCTATACCTCTGTGCCTCGTTTTATCTGTAACACATTCTGGGAAGAACAGTCCCATGAACCCTCTGGTTAAATAATCCAGCCCACATGCAAGTCGGTACAACGGTGTCCCTTTGTTTCAGTCCAGGCAGCTTTAACTGTTCGTTATTATTCCTGAGGGGTCTAATACCTGTCCTGTAATTAAACCTACCCTGAACTGTACCCAGCAGAGTTTACTGCAGGAGGGTAGAGGATGCTGTTGCATCTTCAGGGGGATGATCCCATGTTTTCTGACCATCCAAGCGTAATGTCTGACCCGGCTAGAAGGCAGTGCTGGGACTTGAACCGTGGGTCAAACCAGTGATGGGTAACTTTTTTTTTGTCTGTGAAATGAATTCTTTCGTCTCTTGGTCATCCTTTTTTCGGAAATGTTAGACGCTTTAGTGATCTGTGTGTGAGTGTGTGTGTGTGTGTGTGTGTGGGGGGGGGGGGGGGTGTCTAGTTTGACCCTGCTTCTGATCTGCTGCTGTATGTGAACAATGCAGCACTGGTCCTATAGCACATATTTACCAATGCGGGACTTTCTGTTTGTTGTTTGTTTTACGATTCTAACTCCGATACAGGAATGCAATACTACCTATATCAGTGTGTATTGTGTTTTTTATACTAATTTAGTTGAAGTATACTGTTTAGGACATAAACTTTACGTGGACACACTGCACAAACTTTTCAATTAGCTGGGTCACCACCATCTAACCGTACGGCTTGTTCCATGGCCTTTAAACAAAAGGCACAATACAACAGTAACAGTCAGACAGTAAGGGTCTGATTAGTCATTAACCCCTAGGCTACTCTATACGCTCCATAGAACATTCTAGAAATGCCAACACAAAGAATTTCTCCCCTTTGCAAACTTAATTATCACCTAAAGGTCAGAGATAATATGTTTTGCTGGATTTTAAGTCAAAACACTGCAGTCATGAATCATTTCTGTATGTTTCCGTTCTCACACATGAATGTCGCCTCATAAGAGCTTGATAATGAGCTGGATTGTTAGGGCTGTCAGACCAAGGCCCCCATACCAGGGGAACTCTGAGGAATCAGGAGCCTCTGGCAAAGCAGAAATTTAGGAAGTCCCCCAGCAGCAGAACCAGGAGGGTTTGGTATCGTTTGCATTTGATCTTGCAGTTTCAGATTCTGCTAATCATTTCCTTATAGATTATGGAAGTTTCACTTCCAAAATTTTGAAAAGATTGTGCCAAATGTATGTAGTATAAAGTATATCTTTTTTATATTTAAACTTCAAAAGTAATGTTTTTTTTTACATATTTGAATGTCTATTTTAACCTATTGTGAGTAAAAAGCTTAACGTGGCTTAATGTATTAAAGAGGTGGCCTAGGAACACCAAATGTCTCTGTTACTACATGAAAACATGATAATCACTTCAGCTGTACAAAATACTTATAGTATGTGTGTGTGCGCACGTGTGTGTGTGTGTATGTGTGAGTGTGTATATATATATATAGTCGAATCCTGTTAATGGGACCACATCGGGATGGTTTTGTTCCTAATAACCACCTGGTCCGATTAATCGAACATGCCCTGTGTTACAAGATTGGACGTGCTATAATTTATGTAACATATTAAGTGTTTATTAAACCTTTATTGTGGGATTTACACGTATAGCAAACGTACAAACAAGAACTACTGTTGCTTACGAACTTT
>JAUZST010015703.1:0-10096 GCA_034779995.1 Parotocinclus haroldoi | reverse complement strand
ACATCGAGATCGACGTTTTTATTATTGCATTTCTGGAATTTGCCCATTTCCTCAGGGAAGGATAAACAGTAATGGAAAAGCATCAGGGCAGCACGGTGGCTTGGTGGGTAGCACCGCTGCCTCACAACAAGAAGGTCCCGGTTCATTCCCAAGGTGGAGCGGCTTGGGTCCTCCCCATGTGTGCGTGGGTTTACTCCGGGTACTACGGTTTCCTCCCACAGTCCAAAGACTTACGTGTTAGGTTAATTGGTGTCTTTAAATTGTCATTGACTCGTGTACACAAACTCCACAGCCGTGTAACAGCTGCACACCAGTCCCAAACCCATATAAATGTGGAGGGGTGGAGAAAGCAATGTAAAACTACTCCATTATCTTGCTGAAATACTTCATGGATCACATCGATGAAAGACAAACATGTGTGGAGATCGATGATCCATCAAGTGACCAAGTGACCAAGAGTCGGCCATGACTGTATGGTCTAATTCAATCCAATCCAGTCTTGAGATGAACTTGTGTATGGATGTAACCTTGTGTGTCGCTGAGGTGGCCAGTGATGCTGATAGAGACGTTAAAGAAGAAGCCAAATAAATAAATAAAAGTACAGGTAAGCACGCACAGTATGAGACCAATCAGTGTTTCCATAATCAGGATACAGGTATTGGGGCTATCATGCATGTTGTCAGCTGTCTGTGCTCCACAGAGTTACTGTAGCAAGCAAGTTCAATATGTTTGTTAAAACCTGTTACATATGAATAATCTACCCTGTAAGCTATGTATAAAAAAAGTAAAACAATAATATGGTTCGGGGTTTTTTGTTGTAGATTTGTTAGCAAAGCCTCAGCAAATCCCATGTGTCATCTTCACTCATCAGACTATATTTTCGTCATATTGTCCATGCCAAAGTGTGCTAACAGAAAGCTGTCTCGCAGAAGTCGGTGGTTGACCACCCCAGTTGCCTCTCTTCCTTAGTTCACTTTAATGTTGGCCCACCACCCGCTCCCTTTTTCATCTCCTCAATCAGCAATTTGTCCCAGCCTTCGAGTGCTCAAAAGCCTGTCTCTGACACGCTAATCCACCAGGATCTAGGCAGCACCGATGGGCCGGAACATGCCTACCCCCTCCAACTGGGCGTGTGTGTGTTGTGTGCTGCAGTCTCCATAAGGCAGAGGTATTGCCAGTTTCCAGCATTTTTTTGAGAGTGGAGGCGCTCCGTTGATCCCATATTCCATTAAGTTCTCAAAGTTTGACAGGACAAAGTTGAGGATTCAACAGCTCATCTCAAGTGAAATAGGTCCCCTCACACATATCTAGATTGCTCTCTGTGTTTTTGTTAGTACCAAAAGGCTTAAGTACAATACGTTCTTTGTGTGGATTTGTTTTCGCTCCAAGGGGTTGTCGTGGGGGTTTCTGGTAATGAGTAATTAATTGTGACAACAAGCAGGCATGGTGATGGATTGCACCAAACTGAGGGCTGTTTGCACACCAAAGTGGATACATTTAAAAACAGGACATTACTTTCCCATCCACACTCAGCAGGACAATAAGGAATATCTGAGCATGTGCCTGTTCTGCCGGCTATAGTATACGCCACTTCCAGTAAAACCAATTTAGAAGTTTTCAAACCAGCTACTACCATATTAAATGCAATGGGAAAAAAGTGAACACATTGTGAATGTAGTAGTACATGGTTTGGGGCACAACCTCTGACCTGTTCTTTGTCAGACGCTGCCTTTGATGAGCAATGATGTAGAACTGCTTTTAAAGCTAACAAATGACTACTAGCTAGACTACATCGTAGGAAACCCAAACTGGGTCTGTCATACAAACAAACATGACTGACTTCGTCAGCTGGCATTGGGTGTGTTTTCTCTGAAATGATGTGACAATTATGGAACTATCAAAGGACAACAAACAGGCTTTTGAAAGGATCCCTGGTGTTCCCCTCCAGACTATAACATGAAGTCATATAGGGGGAAAAATATAAATGTTAAATATACCTTATGAGTTTTTTTTTTTAATCCATAAAGTGGATTAAACTTGGTACTCTGTACATGTTCCTTATCTGAGGAAAGCGGAGAGCACAAAGAAGGGTATCCATGTTGCAGTATTCGTATGATAGTGTCCGTTGTTATATTGGGTCATGAGAATATGTGCGTGAGTGAGCTGTGTGTGTTGAGCCTGACTCATTTGGCCGTGATTTGTATTGAGGAGAGGGTAAATTGAACCTGAGTGTCAGCCGCGCTTAATTGTCGTTGCCAATTAGTGCATTGTCAGCAGCCACAATGGCTCCAGTGTAGCGAGGGAAACATTCTGCTTTGTGCTTCTCCAGTGGCCCACAGGCCAGTCAAGACTCATTTGGGGTCCTGACAACATGGGGCCTGAACTGCCATTGGGGGAGGAAAAAAAAACAACAAAAGAACGGTTTAAGAACGACAGAGCACTACCGAAGAAACAATGAGGACATGAGACGGAACAAGAGGGTCCGGTAAAAAAAAAGGGGGGAGGACCAAACTTCGACCTCCGCTCTGTTCACACTGGCACAAACAGTGGACAGTGTAACATCCACCTGGCAAATAAAAGATGCTACACTTCTAACTAGTAACACTGACCTAGAGAGGTGCTTGAAAGTTTATGACACAACTCTAGTTCATTGCTTTGTGTTATCTTGTCTCATTAAGTATTTCAGAAGATCAGGATTAGGTTCATGGCTAAAACGGTCTTAGTTGTAATTGTTTGTATATTGGATGTAACGCGTCCAAAGCCTGTAACGTATACATGCATTCTCTGAATCAGTTTAACAAGTGGCATCGGATCATCTGGTTTCAGGTTTGTATTGTGTCTATTTTGTATTGTATTTGTGTATGTCTGTGTGTCCCGGACAAACAGTTGGTATGGAGGACACCTATTGTGCCTGTATGGGCATGTAGAACGACCAGAGAGAGAGAAAGCAAGTGATGGAAAACATGTTACATCTGCATACACTTCACAGAACACAAGTCATGTGCACCACACCTTAACAAGCACCTGATTCAAAATGCACGGACATACCCCTACAAACAAACACCTACACTCACTGATCACTTTATTAGGTACACTTCATTGTTTCTACCATATAACATGGGTAGAGTCCATCTGTTTCTCTACATGCTTTGTTATTCCCCTTTACTCTGTTCTCTAATAGTAAAGGTCAAGACCCCCACAGATCAGCTACTATTTGAGTGGTGGACCATTCTCAGCTCTGCACTGACACTGACCTGGTGGTGTTTTAGTGTTTGTTGTGCCCATACACTGCAGGATCATACACAGCAGTGCTGCTGGAATTTTAATTTTAAGTGAATTGTAAGTGACTAAAACAAACTGTGCAGCAACTGCAAGATGAGCTGCTGTCCCCGAATTTACATGAACAAGGTGGAGCAATATGATGGATGTGTCTAATATAGTGCAGTGAGTGAACACAGTGCTTAAAACTCCAGCAGCACAGCTGTGCCTGATCCACGCGTACCAAACGCTACCACCACCAAAACAAAAGTTAGGGGAGTAATAAGTTTCAAAACGTATAAAAAGAGGAACCGGAGTACCCACAAGAACTGCTGGACAATCTGATCATGCCCCATTGCTGTCAGTGTGTCTTGGCACTCTTGGGTGACCATACACCGTACTGAACAGTCAATGTGTGGCTATCGAACAGTTCAACATGATTCTGTTCACCCCATGAACATATCTCTTACTGCTCAATCATGATAATTGAGTTTGTATCTCATTTGCATAATCATACAACTTTCTTTGCCTTATCATTTGCTTTTCTGATGATCGCAAATCATATGCTTCTTTTTTTAATCGCTTCCTATTTATTTTGAAATATCCCCTATTTTTGGTGAGCAGTGTAATACCTGAACTGTGAGGGCCTTGATCATTAGATAGCAGAGTAAAGGGAAGTAACATAGTTTATAGAGAAAACAGTCTGTAATTGTAGAACTACAAATTGCTTCTATATGAACAGTGGAAATGATCAAACGGACAATGAGAATCAAAACAAGTGAAGTTCTTAATAAAGTGATTGGTCGGTGTAGATGCTTAGTGAATGACCTGCTAATGCATAAGAGAGCAAGTTTACGCTCCCAAAAGTACCTAAACTGTTCAATTCCAGTATCTCAGAGTTACAGCAGTGAGCTCTGAGCATTTTACAATGACCTTATTCATTCCCGAAAAAAAAAAAAAAAACATTTTTTGATTAAATGTTTCATGTTCAAACTTGAGTCTGTCTGAGTGGAAACAATGATTTGTTTTATCGTGAGTCAGTGACAGAGATGCGTGGTAGGTCTGATTAGGCTAACACACAGGCTAGATCTGACACCTTAAACCATCACAACAGAAAATTGTGAAAACCATCAATTATGTGTGGGTGTGCAGGTACAAGCCAATGAGTGATCCCTGAGCAAGCCTACGGAATGTAGTCGTCTTTATTTGCTCTCATCTGTCAGTGTGGAGCTGCAGTTTAATCAGTGTAATCTGAGTGCTAACAGGCAATAGAGACAGTTGACTGAGTGGTTGGGTCACACACTGCCAATGTGGAACGCACACACATACGCCACAGACACACACCCTGTGAGACCTTTGGACTTGAAGAAAGCTGTTAGGTTACTGAATCAACAGTGAAGGAAAGAGTGAGAGAGAGAGTGTGTGTGTGTGTGTGTGTGTGTGAGAGAGAGAGAGAAATCCTTTTGTGTAACTGTTGTACAAACACTTACAATGATGTATTATTGTACTCTGCTTATGGAAAATGCGTGACGGTCATATGAAAGAACAAGCAACCAAAAGCTGTTTTGGTCTGTGTCGTTACATGAACTAATTATTAGGAAAGGAATACTCATTGTTATTTCAGTCCATTCTCCAAACACCTCATCATAGCGCATATATATGTACTATACTGTACTCATACACCTTTGCAAATTCATGCTATAACAGCTGGTGTTTTATTCCACTACACTCTACCAGAAGCTGCGTTAAGAAAAGTGGATGTAGGGGCTAAAAAAATGTCTTCTTATGTCTACCTACACTTTGCACTTCCCTCCAGTGTGTGAGGAAGCAAACCTCCCTGTTATTCCGTAGTTATTATGAAGTAACCGATTTTTTTTATATTGTAGCATTCAGCCCCTGGAGACGAGAGCCAGCTGCTGGAAATAGTAGGTCCTGAGGATCTGGGTTTGAACCCTGAGCGACACTTGTCACAGGAACGTCAGGTGATGCAGTTACAGAACCTCATACTGAGCAGCAACAGTATGGGGTGGGGTTATTGGTGAAGGAGCACATTGGAGGAAACAAATACAACATTAACTGCATAGAACAAAAGCCTGGCAACCACTCTACTTCTGTATTTTACCACAAAAGCTCTACGCATGGTTAAAAAACTGACCATAGAGCCGCCATGAGTCAACATAGACTCAATGGTCATTGTAAGATGGTATAGAGCACCTCCACCCACGCAGATGTCCACCTGAGGAGAGCCAATCAGAAAGTTCTCCGTGCCTCTGTATTATGCTGACACTGTTGAAGAAAGGTGTGTTTTAAAACTATGGGAGCGAGGTAGGAATTTCCTGCTTATAGTTTCCCACTATCAAATAGGTTTTATTGTTTGAAAATGCTCTACATACTGTACCTCATTTATAGTATATAACATATAAGGGGGGCTCAGTCTACAGCTTGTATAACAGTGTAAATTTGTTGTGCCCTCAAAATAAAACAACATCCATTAATGTCTAAACTGCTGGCCACAAAAGTGAGTGCATGCCAAATTGTGCCCAATTACCCTTTTTCCCTCCCTGGCAAGGCCTCGCGTGAATGGAAAGCAAGTGTGTTAAATTTGGTGTTATCACTCTGACACACTCTCATACTGGTCACTGGACGTTCAACACAGCTCTTCATGGCAAAGAACTCTCTGAGGATCTGAAAAAAGAATAGTTGCATAAAGATGGCCTAGGCTATAAGAAGGTTGCCAGAACCCTCAAAGTGAGCTGCAGCACGGTGGCCAAGACCATACAGTAATTTAACAGGACAGGTTTCACTCAGAACAGACCTCACCATGGTCGACCAAACAAGTTGAGTTCATGTACTCAGCATCATATCCAGAGGTTGGCTTATGAAAATAGAAGTAGGAGTGCTGCCAGCATTGGTGCAGGGGTTAAATGGGTGGGGGGGGGTCACCTGTCTGACTGTACACCACACACTGTATCAAACAGGTCTGCATGGCTGTCGTCCCAGTTTGCTGAAAACAAGCAAGGATATGGATTACTGGAACCATGTCCCGTGGTCTAATGATATCCAGATAAACTTGTTTGGTTCAGATGGTAACAAGCATGTGTGAGGAGTACAAAGACAAGTGCGTCTTACATACAGTCAAGAATGGTGGTGGGAATGTCACGGTTTGGACTGCATGAGCTGCGAGCTGTGGGGAGTTACAGGTCATTGAGCAAACCATGAATGGCACCAGAATATGATCCCCTCCCTGCAGAAACTGGGCTGTAGGGCAGTATGCCAACATGATAACGACCTCAAACACACCTCCAAGATGACTACTGGTTTGCTGACTGACTGTTGTTGCCAGCGGTTTAGACATTTTAATGGCTGCGTGTTGAGTTCTTCTGAGGGCACAGCAATTTGACACAGTTATACAAGCTGTAGACTGACTACTTTATATTGTATCAAAGTGTCGTATCTTCAGTGTCGTCCCAGGAAAAGATATAAAAACAGCTTCAGAAATGTGAGGGGTGTACTCACTTTTCTGAGATGCTGTAGAAGCGCAGGTGTTGTACACTCCCTCACTTTCAATTCCCACTTGATGGGGGTTATTCTCACCCACTCTGAAACACTTTAGAGACACCAGTTAACATAATGGACTGTGGGAGGAAACCTAAAGAGTTGGATTCAATTCTTGCAGACACAGGGAGGACATGCAAACTTTAGTCATCGGCAACTACAGGAATCAGCCAGGCCAGGTCTCCTGACGTAGGTAAAAATAACCCCACAAAGAGGGATAAACATAGATTTGGTAATTTTCTTTTTATTTAACAATGCTATCAGCTTCAGTGGCCATTTTAAAAATAGACTAGGACTGGGCTGTATGACCAAAATATTCTATCCCATAGCACAATATCGCACATTTACTGCACATTCTGTGATTTTAAAAATAGAAAATGACCACATGAAATACCTATTTCTAATTCCATGTTGAATTTTATACGCTCAACAAATTAAAACCTACTTTTTCATATTTAATTATATATCGACTTTTATTTTGAAGCCTTCTAACAAACAACTAAATATAATATATAGATATACATATATAGGGTTCATAGAAATTCACAGAGTTTGATGTTCTTGGCTGATTACAATTTTTTTTTGTTTTTTTTTAATATGACCTGCAGTTTCAGATTTTCTATCTGTCTAAGAATTATAAATAATGGCATACAGAAACAGTTTCGTTAACTTATAATTGAATGGAAACTGTTTCATTGCTAAAGAAAAATAGCAGGACTGTTGACTTGAAGATATGGCTGTGTCTAAAACAGATTTCACTAAGAGTTCACTAAGTAGCACTCAGAACACAACTGAAATGTAACACTCCCTTGTTATGCATCTCATAAACAAAGCAGTGTGTGGTTGACTATTTAAAGCTCTTTAGGATACACATAGGAACTGAATTTTGATTTTAAAATTACTAATTGCAATGTGCTGAGAATCATCTGAATATGTTATGTATGAATATGAATATATAATGTGTTATATTAAACTGATCTGACCACTGTTTATGGCTGACATGCTAAAAAAAACATCCCAACAATCCAAGTCCAAGCATCTCTAGCACTTAATATATGATGGTGGTAAAAAAAAAAGTTAGTGAATTGATCTGCGGCATAGCTTACAACGTACCATCTCTGATCAATGTCAGACTCATCTTTTAGATCCATGTTTTTTACTTCTTGAACTCTCCTGTTCAAAATTACCCTGCTATGCATTGTGTTTAGTCTCCTCCATGTTTGTTTGTGTCGCCTTAACAGCGCACCATTCAAATAAAAGTACTACTGTACAACAAGTAATTTGCAACATAACGTATTGAACTATAGAGCGTAATATCCAAATAATAATTACATAATATAACAACGATAGACTTAAAAAAAAATGGTTGTCTATCGTCAGACAATATACAGTTGTGCTCATAAGTTTACATCCCCTGGCAGAAATTGTAATTTTTTTGGCTGTTTTTAAGAGAATATGAGTGATAATACAAAAACTGTTCTGTTATTCATGGTTAGTGGTTGGATGAATCCATTTATTATTAAACAATTGCCTCCTTTTACATCCATGGCAGTTTGAAGTATTTTGTGGTGGTTGTGGATGAGGCAATTCTTCTTGGCAAAATGCCTCCAGTTCCTACAAATTCTTGGGCCGTCTTGAACTGCACGTTTGAGATCTCCCCAAAGTGGCTTAATGATATTGAGGTCAGGACACTGAGATGACTACTCCAGAACCTTCATTTTTTCTGCTGTAACCAATGACAGGTCAACTTGGCCTCGTATTTTGGATCATTGTCATGTTGGAACATCCAAGTGCTTCCCATCTGCAGCTTCAGGGCTGATGAGTGCAAATTTTCCTTCAGTATTTTATGATAAAATGCAGTATTCATATTGCCATCAATTTTGACCAAGTTTCCTGTGCCTGTGCAGCTCACACATCCCCAAAACATCACCGACCCACCTCCGTGTTTCACAGTAGGGATGGCGTACTTTTCTTCATGGACCTTGTTGATTCTCCAAAGGTAGCGTTTATAGTTGCGACCGAAAAGTTCAGTTTTGGTCTCATCACTCCAAATACTTTGGTTCCAGAAAAGTTGGGGTTTGTCTCTGTGCTGTCTGTTATATTGTAAGTGGGCTGCATTTTGACTTTGTGTGTCGTAGTAATGGCTTTCTTCTGGCAACTCATGCAACCTATATTCCTTCACATGCCTCCTCATTGTGCATCTTGAAACAGCCACATCACTTCTATTCAGATAGCCATGTATGCCAGCTTACATTATTTGTGGGTTTTTCTTTGCACCCCGAACAATTTTCCTGGCACTTGTTGCTGAAAATGTTGTTGGTTCCAACAGAATCTTTAATTTTCCACTTCTTAATTAGAGTTTAAGCCACTGCTAATTGGCTTAATTCATTTGATATCTTCTTCTATCCTTTTCCTGTTTTATAAAGTTCAACTATCTTCTCCCGCACATCCTTTTGATAATTCTTTTGCTCTCGTAATCCAACAGCGTCAGTGGTAACACTGGATGAAACATGCAGGGGTCTGTCAGGAGTCCATAAACCCACTTGTAGATGCAGCATCATCTGCACCTTGGAGAAAACAGAAAAAAGGTGCTGTATAATATCAATAGAAGTAAATAAAATCGGTTCCTTCTTTCCCTCATGTTTGTGCACATAAGCAACCTCTGAACTTTTGGGCTCACACTAAGGGATCATCAAAGTGAAAGCTGACTGGTCACCCAGGTGACACTATCTCCAGGGTAACAGTGTGGAAGGTTGCTCCTCCCTCTCTCTTTCTTTCTCTAAGGTGTGTGTAATTAAGCTTACATTAGGCATCATTATCTGATGGTTTACGCACCTCTGTCTTGAATGAGCTGAGGGTAAACACAAAAGCAGAATATACTGCAAGCAACAGAAAGTTTCCATTCATTTCCATTCATTTCCTATATCCACAAACCCACACACACCTCAAGTCAAAAATTACCTGGAAATGACCCCAGCGGTAAGACTTTTATGTTTTTGTTTGTCTATTTCACTAGACAATAATAATAATAATAATAATAATAATAATAATAATAATTAGAATATTATTTGCTGAAACATATGGTATTTTTTAATATTTGTCTTATTAATTTGATTTCATTTTTGGACAGTTCAATCACAGGTGGAGTCTCCATGTGAGGTTTACTTCCTCCCACAGTCCAAAGACATGCAGTAAGTTAATTGATTATGCTACACACACACACACACACACACACACACACACACACACACACACACACACACACACACACACACACACACAC
>JAUZST010015702.1:0-34614 GCA_034779995.1 Parotocinclus haroldoi | reverse complement strand
GTGTGTGTGTGTGTGTGTGTGTGTGTGTGTGTGTGTGTGTGTGTGTGTGTGTGTGTGTGTGTGTGTGTGGAGAGAGGAGAGAGAGAAGGTGAGAAAGAGATGATTAACCAACAAACAACCAAACAAAATAATGTCAGTTTTGCAAGTTTGTGGGGTTATGGGTTTTCTACCTAGGGAACAAAATGTAGAACAGTCTAGAACATTGTACTACTAGTATATTTGGCCAGATGGTACTCTAATGAGCATTTAGTATAAAATTTGCAGTGATGGGCTCTATACCAAACTGCACATTATGTATGCAATATAATAGAAGCGAGGGCTGGGAATTGGTCTGATCATGGTTCAAGACTCACCACTGCTAAGCTGCCTCTGTTTTGCCCTTGGGCGAGGCTCTTACCCCTCCACTGCTTGTGGAATACTCTTTACAGTTAATCAGTTGTTGCAAAGGTCTTATCAGTGCTATACAGTGAAGCCTATATGTCAGTGCTGTATTTAAAGTGAGTACGACTTCATGTCTGTCTACAAACTAGATTTTATTTATCACATCGTGGTGATACTAGTGGGAAGTCATAGCAGTCAGGCCGGCACAACTAGTGTTAAGCAAAGTATACAATTTTCCGCTTTACGTCACTGAAAGTGTCACCGAAGGCAGCACGGACTGTAAAGTACACTGCTCACAGAAATTAGGGACTGTTTCCTATTTACCTGCATGTGTACTAGTCAAATCAACTCATTAGAAAGGGTGTCTACATACTTTTGTATTGTAGTTTTCACTTTGTCATTTCGGGGTATTGAGTGCAGAATGATGTGTGAAACTTGATTTTTGTTTTTATTTTAGTACAAGGCCACAACATACTGTAACAAATTGTGTCTTATATATATAAGACTTATATGTATAACTGATCTAAATATCCTTCCTCAGTTATGTTTGTTTTAGCCACACAGAGAATGAATGTTCTCAGACATACTGGCCCACTCTGAATGCCTTTGAATATTATTACTTACATTGCATTTTTCCATGAGTTCTCTAGTGGATGTGCATTCAAGGCGGCAATTTAAAACAAATAAGGCGTTAAAAAACCCTCAACACCATTAGCGCTTTTATTCTGGATCTGGGCACATCAGAGCCTGAGAAAACTGGGCTCTGAGGGAAGTCAGACCGCCTGGTATGGGAGGAAGTGAAGACCTGGGGGGGGCTTGGGGTCAACAGAGGCCGAGCCACATGCAGCCAGTCTCACACCTGCACACAGCAGGCCTGTCTGCCCTGCAGCCTACAGAGGTTTTGTGTGTGTCCAGTGTCTAGCTAATGGAGGTATGCGTTCGCGCCACGGTAATGGACTGCTTCTGTACGGATGGTTCGCACTAATTTTTCCTCAAGATACCCCATGTGGAGATTAGCAGGAGGTCACTACAAACAATAACATGGATTATTCTAGAAGATGCTGAGGTATTCCGAAAATCTGCTCGCACCAGGCATATGTTAATGCAGCATTCTACAAGTGGTTATTACGAGCAATAAATACTGAAAACAAATATGATGTGAAAGCCTGTGAGGCTAGACTGGGTGAATGGTACGTCTCGATGCAAATACGCACAAGAGAAATAGCTGGAGTCCCATTTTGTTGCTCTAAAAGGAATAATCCGGTGTATCTCCGCTCACTACATCTGGACAGAATGGAAAACAAAGTATTCTGTGCCAAGAACACAACACTGTCTAGTCTAAAGCCTCATTCGCATTATGGAATAAACCATGATTCCCACTTTCTTATTGGGTAAACACTAACTGACCACTCATTGGAATTCCTAGTGGTAGCCCGGGACCTTTCTGACAGCCCTGATTTCACAAAGGTGTTCACAGCATTCTTGTGATTTCATTTTTTTTTAAGTTACATGTGATTTTTCCTGGCCGTTAGGTTTAGGTGGCACTGTCGCCACACAATTACAATGTCCTGGGTTCGATCTATGGCGTAGTCACCTGGGTAATTTATTTGTGGAAGTCGCGTGGGCTTACTCTGGGTGCTCCGGCTTCCTCCCACAGTCCAATGACATGCACTAAGTTAAGTGATTGTGCTAAACTGTCTGTATTGTGTGAGTTCGTGTACGAGTGTGCGAGTGCCTGTGCTCTATGACTGATTGGTGGCTTGTCTAGTGTTGTCTCTGTCTTGCACCCTGTGCTGCCAGCTAGGCTCCACATCTCCCACGACCCTACTCAGGATAAGAAAATAAACGAATGAAAAAATGTTAGATTTGTCCAGTGTTATTCTTATGCGTCGTATTATTATTGGTAGTGGTGTTATTATTCTTATCACATTAGTTTGAAACAATTACGCTTTGTCACTGCACCACAACAATCACTCTTGATGTGAAAGTAAGTGTAAAAAATGGCCAATTTTTAAAAGTGTTGGAAAACCAAAGCCATTTGTTCTACAGGAAGAAATTAGAACCCAGCAATTTACTAGTGGTTAAAATACTGGATTACAGACCACAAGGTCGAGGGTTCAAATCCCACCACTGCCAAGCAAGGCCCTTTCCCCAAAATTGCTTGGATTGCAAGACTGCATCAGTCTGCTAAATGGCGTAAATGTTATTTTAAAGTTCTTTAATAGCATAGCAAAGTATTTTATCTGTTCTTGATCACTACTAGTTTGGCTTTGGTTTATAATTTAAGTTGTTAATCACTTTTCTTTTTTTCCCCTAGTTTATCTACATTATGTTCAGACAGCCGCACCATCTGACACTTCTGTAATGCCTACAATTAAGTTGATTTTAATGCATTAAATTATGGAATAATGTGACGTGTATCATGCATTTATTTTAGTTCTTTTAAGGAAAATCAATGCATGCCATCCCAACTCACAAACACACAAAGTAAACACAATTCATTCTGCATAAAAATGGCATAGATATATAAATTACCGTCTATTGCATCATTAAGTAACAATGTAAGATGGCAATAAAGTGCAGCATGTGTAGTGCTACAAGTGCTCGTGCCACCTGTACCTCGTAAAACGCCTTGTCGTCTGCCCAGTGGTGGCTTTCGGCATCCTGTAGAAGGCTGCTGGCACACACATGAACGCAGTAGCTGGTCAGGTGCTCATGAATGGAGTCCGTCACTTCCTGACTTCTCCGGATGGGTAGCAAAGTCAGAGGCCTGCAGGCAGGAACATCAAAGCCACCCGAGCCAGATTTAAAGAGCCATGTGTTTTACGGGTCAAAGTGGCAATAGGTGATTAATATCAGTAAATGGCCCTGATTATTACCTGCCAATCATGTGCCACCTCTTAACTTCCTTTTCTCTTTTCCTCCCCCCCCTTATACTCCCCCTATGAAAACACAGGGCCACACGTGCTGTCTGAAACAATCACTCTCTTCCATCCAGTGGCTGGTTTTAATTTATCTCTCACTCGCTTTCTCTCCACTTTCACTCCCCTTCTCTATCTCCCTCAGCCTTTGGCTCTACCGGAGCGAACATCTGTTTTTCAACAAACACACTTCCTCCACAGATAAATAGTTCTGTCAGGACTCGCAGGCTCACGCACGTCCTGCTCTGATTCTTTACAATCCAATTACGGCATTTTAGTATTTCTGGCAACGGCCTGACAATCTCCCCAGTTGGGGGAAAAGCGCACAAACTATAAATTGAGAAGCTCCTCTTCACAAACGCCTCTAGTTTTATGTACAAATGTGCAAGTCAAACATCTTCCAGCCAGAACTGATTTCTTAATGTGACAGTTTATTTTTCGAATTTGTGTTTTCCGCCGAGAGATGCTTATTTATGAAGCACACTACAGCTCAGGATCGAGTAATGCATAGGAACGAGACTTTCCATCTGACGGTAGAGGGGTGGTAATCCAAAAAAAAATCTATTAAATATATTGTATTTTCCCCAAATCCATGTGCATGTACTCTACATATACAAAATCAATAATCAATCAATCAGACCATTAAAAACCCAGGGTTGCTTTTGGCCCACATCGCCATGCATATTTCCCCTCTGACCCTTTTCTCCTTCCTCGTTCTATTTATTCTCAAATCCTACTGTGCTTCTTTGTCTTGAGTGCGCTCAGATTCTCCTGACTGGGAGAAAAAGTTCATGCCGAGATGAAGCCAGAGAGAGAAGTAGGTGGTACTCTTATCAAAGGCTTGTTCCGGATACTCGTTATCTGACCGAGTCAGACCATATACTGCAAAGAATGAAACGTACATGCATTTTTAATGTCCGGTCTTCTGTCACGCTTGGTAAGGGGACAAGACGGTCGAGGCAGTTGTAGGTGCAAGTGTGAGATTTTGTTTGTCACAGCACAAACATTAGTGGAAATAAAAACAAACGTGAATACTGTGTATGATGACATGGGCCAAAAGTAGCCAGTAGATAAAAGTCTAATTTCACCATTACCACAGTTTTGGCAATAGTAGGATAACCATATATTATTATTTTTCAATCCCTTTACAATACAAATATAGAACATATAAGAAAATAGTTTATGATTTTATAACAAATCAGATAAAACAGCTACTATAGGCTACAGTGGCAAGGGTTAAGTTCAAACTCCATTACACTTGAGCAATAGCAGCGTCTGGCAGCCTCGTCAGGATGCCAAGCTTCTTCAGTCTGAAGAAGTTTAATCAATAATGGTCTTTTTGGAAGGGTAGCAGCCAAGAAATCACTTTTTTCTAGGGGAACAGGGTTAAAAGGCTAAGATAAGTTAAAGCTCACAAAGATTTGGATGAGATCAGTGGAATGGGAATTATGGGGTGACAAATTCAGATTTGGGGTCCAATGGAAATAACAGTCCAAAGGTCATCAAAAGAGGTTAAAAAATCTTAGCGTTTTTGTCCTGCTCTCCTAAAACAAAGTCCATAAAGAAGTGGTTTGCCAACCCTAATGGAGAACTTGGCTGGTTTGCCCAAAACCATTCCCTTTGAGCAGCAATACATACTCCAACCCATTATTGGAATGTAAATTTTAGTTTGACCACAAACTTTTAGCATTATGATGTACAGTATAGAGAACAGCAACGGGTATAGTTACAGTGGAGAAAATAATTATTTGATCTTTTGCTGATTTTGTAAGTTTGCCCACGTATAAAAAAAATGAAAAGGCTATAAATTTAAGGCTAGGTTTATTTTAACAGTGAGAGATAGAACATCCAAAAGAAAATCCAGAAAATTACATTGTATACAATATATAAATGTATTTGCATTTTGCAGAGACAAATAAGTATTTGATCCCTCTAGCAAACGAGACTTAATATTTGATGGCAAAACCCTTGTTGGCAAGCACAGCAGCCAGACGTTTTTTTGAAGTTGATGATGAGGTATGCGCACATGTCAGGAAGAGTTTTGGGCCACTCCTCTTTGCAGATCGTCTCTGAATCATTACGACCTTCAGCTCCCTTCATAATTTCCCCAGAAGATTAAGGTATAGAGACCAGCTAGGCCACAACGTGGGTTTAATGTGCGTCTTTTTGAGCCACTCCTTTGTTGCCTTGGCTGTATGTTTTGGGTCACTGTCGTGCTGGAAGAGACCCAGCCATGTTCTGATGGAGGGAAGGAGGTTGTCACTCAGGATTTTACGGTACATGGCTCGATCCATTCTCCCACTGATGCGGTGAAGTAGTCCTGTGCCCTTAGCAGAGAAACGCCCCCAAAACATAATGTTGAGTTAAGATGTAAGATGTGCCTTCTTCAGCAGGGGGGCCTTGTGGGCACTGCAGGATTTTAATCTATTACGGCGTTATGTGGTACCATTGATTTTCTTGGTGACAGTGGTCCCAGCTGCCTAAGGTTCATTAACAAGTTCCCCCCATGTAGTTTTTAGGATGATTTCTTACCTTCTTCATGATCAAGGATACCCCACAAGGTGAGATTTTGCATCACGCCCCAGATCGAGGTTGATCAACAATCATTTTGTATTTCTTCCATTTTCTTACAATGGCACCAACAGTTGTCTCCTTCTCACCCAGCGTCTTCCTTGTAGGTTTGTAGCCCATTCCAGCCTTGTGCAGGTCTATGATCTTGTCTCTGACATCCTTTGAAAGCTCTTTGGTCTGACCGATTAATGGAGTCTGTGGATAGCTGCCTTTAAGGCACTTAATGCAATGTGTTGGTTAGGAATGTCTAACTGATCTGCAGGAGCCAAAACTTAATGTTTGGTAGGGGATCAAATACGTGTTTCTCTCTGCAAAATGCAAATAATTGTGTATATTTTAAACAATGAAATTTTCTGGATTTTCTTTTAGATATTCTATCGCTCACTGTTAAAGTAAACATACCCTTGAAATGATAGACTTTTTATATCTTTGTAAGTGGACAAACTTTCAAATCAGCAAGGGATCAAATAAATATTTCCTCCACTGTATGTACCATGTATTGTGTTGGCACATAACCACACAAGCTCATTAGACCTGATTTAAAAATGTCTTTCTGGCACTCACCTGCAGCTGGCATACATCAGTTGGCTCTCATAGTAAGCCAATCTGCGATGGATGTAAGTGCTGGAGGCCAGTAAAGTGGGCAGGTTTTTGTATGGGGAGGCCTGAGGAACCTCCCTTGCGCTCTCATCCACTCTGGTCAGCAAAGCTGAGCTCACTCGGCCACACACCTCCACGTAGCAGGAGTGCACAGGGAGCAGCGCATCAACCTTACATGCTACAGCCAGAGGGAGGAGAGTATCCAGCTTCTCCATCACATCACCACAGAACTGCAACGGGAGAGCGAGATCCATTTTAAAGAACCTCCAAAATACAAAAAAATAGAAATGCATGTTTACATGATTATCTATTTATCAGAAAAACACTGACATTCACAGACAAAGTTGCAAGACAAGAAGGAAGAATTAAAACACAATAAACACAGCGGTTGGCTTATTGATGAATGAACAACTTGATCAAATAATGAATATGTAATTCAATTAAATATTGATATTAATTAATAATAATAATGTAATCATTTACAATAAAAATACAGTTACTACAGTTTTTTTATTTTAATAATTAAGGCAGTCGATGGACTCGCAAAGGCATCAGTTACATTATGGCAAAGAAAATGCATTCTGATAAACTGATTAAAACGATCTAGTCTTCATTTGTATATCCATTTCTCATCCATGGCAGAGTAACACCCTAATGAGAGGCCCCCAGAATGCACTTCTCGCCATCTTACAATGGCATGATTGCAACTTTTCCCCAATCCTATGTGTATGGTAAACATAGCAATCTTAGCACAGCAATAGATAACCTTCCCAGTGTTATGCAATAATAATGTAGCAATCTTTATATAATTATTAGCTGAGACTGAAGGAGTCGTTCCAATGGGTGGTGTTTATTCCACGTTTATTCCAGGTCAACCAGATGACCCAATTCAACTTTCTGGGGCTCACTTTAGTGTTACATATATTAGTCATAAACATGCTTACTTTTTTATGCCCAGAAGTGCCCCTATGACTGATTTTCAAGCGGGGAGGGTAGCTGTGTCCCTTTAAATTGCCTGTGTCTTCATATGACAAGTAGGCTAGAAATGTCCCGATACTGATTTCCAAACTCACTTTCTAAACAGGAAGTTTGTAGTTAATCTCTGAAAACAACTAGAATATAAGGATCCTTCTTCAGGACCATTGGTGCATTATGTTAAACTGTTAAAAAATATAGCCATTTCTTTCTAACTCAGGTCCCCCTGAGTGATCTAACTTCCTCCTGCATCACAAAAAAAGAAGCAATATCGTATCACGTCTTTCCACAAATTGTCCTAAAGAGAGAACTGACTTTTCAATTCCTGAGATTTAAAAATTCTGAATTACACGCGTGTTGAGTATATCTGCGGAAAGATCGCCTCAGGAGGCACCTACTTCAAATAAAGACCCTTATCAGCAAAGAAAACAGTCCTCAAAATAAAGCCATCACCCAAAACCCTATTTGAGAAGTTCCCTCACAGTCATGTGCTTTAAATGAGTAGCACATCAGCATGAAGGACATGGGATCAAGCCGTAACAGCGAGTTCACTGCCAAATTTATGCACCTTTAAGAATGAGTTATGGCACAGGGTTGCTTAAAAGCAGTAAAACATGCATGTGTACCTTATGTACACTCCCACTTTGACTTTCAACTGGGACGTACCATGTCTCAAGGCCTCGCTCAGTGTAGCCAACGACGGAGCTCTTTTTTAAACGGAAACATTCCAATACTATCAATCAGGCAAGCAAGTGTAGAGGCAACTTCATGATTCTCCACTAAATATCAGCGCTGACCTGCTGTGGCCTCTCGGAGAAAGAGCCCCGTCGAGAAGAAGAGGCCTTGAAACAATGGGCCAGGTCGTCAGTCAGTCAGTTCAGTGGGAGATCAGTGGGCTAAAGTTTACCTCCACAAACACCATGCCGCCTCAGACTGAAGGTGATAAAAACTCAGGAGGTGTCGGTGAGATGCATGGTTTTCCTGAATCCACTGCTCAAAGCCTTAAGTAATTCAGATCAAAGATACGAATCCCAATAGGACAGCCACTGCAAGGTTATTCCTCCATATGTCCATAAAACATTTAAAAGCTGCACTCCTGTCGTTTTTTTAACATATAGTTTGGAATCAGACTTCATTTCGGGCTCTTAGCAGGAGGCAGAAGGTTAAGGACGACGTCAACACGAGCTGGTCAATAACTTGCTGGCAATCTCGGGGTGATAAATGGCACCCTCTAAGATTATGCAGGACATGAGGCTTGACAACTCGGAGAATTTGAACCAGGGCATGAACGTATGAATATGAATGTGTGAGATATTGATTTCATAAATGCATTTATACTAGCAAACGGTCCAAAGCTGGTGCTACGGTAGCGCGTTACCACCTGCTTATGGTCCGCTGTGATACGCGCTGCAAACGGCAGGGGCTCTTGAAGTCTCGGGGGCCGGGGATGCAAATAAACGCTCTTGCTAACCTTTGAGTGGAGCGTGGCTCATTCTGAAGCACTGACCTACACGAAATGGGTTGAACAGGTCTTGAGTGTGGACAAATTCTGACACTTGTTTGTGATATGGATCCAGGAGCGCCAACTGCTCTGTCAAAGTCGGAGCAGGAATTAAAATCAGCAGCGCAGCTGTTTTTACTCAAATGCCTGCTTCCGCATCACAGCTGGAATGTCGATCACACGGCAACCAACATCAGCCATGTGCAGAGTCGCATTTACTTCAGCGTGTGTTTTATAGGTTTAAACACAACGCTTTTGTCAGAAGGCATGCCGAGACTTAAATGACCTGCACTCTGTCCGGACCAGAGACCCTCTGTTGGGGTGGATGGCTCATCAATCTCTCTACAGCAATGCGAGCGGGGAGCTCTCTGACCGGGAAACACTGTAATGAAGGATAAAATGAGGCGAGACATATCAGGAAACAGGTGGACACCGATGGAGCTGTGGAACTGCACATGCAATGGCCGCCCATACATGCACAGGCGTCACCGAGTGTCTATTAGTGGTGTGTCAGGGACTTTAGTATTATCAAGTCAGACACCCTCATCCAGAGCGACTTCCAATTAATACAGTCCAAGCAATTTGGGGTTAAGGGCCTTGTTCATGGACCCAACTGTGGCAGAGGTGGAATTTGAACCCTGGACCTTAGGTCCTGGTCCATAGTCCAGTTAAGCCCATGCAGTTTGTGTACTGACCAATAATCTTTCATCCTGTTAAAAACAACAGACAGACCCACTATAGGCTTCCAGAGACACACCGGCCTTACTGAGTGTCAGGGACTGTCAAATGTATGTAAAAAAGTTTGGAATCACTAAAAATGTCTTTGATTTAACAAATTAAAAAACAATACTTCCTTACTGAGGAACCTTTAATGGCAATAAACACGATGAATGCAAAACAATTCCTCCGTTTGAATTCAAATCCAGTTGTAGTGTTAAATCCATCCTTTAGTGTTTCAACAGGCTTATTTGTCATACACAGTTCCATGGCCGACAAACACCTTGCATTTTCATCCACAGGGTGAGTCAAAGGTCACAAGGCAAAAGAGAAAATGAAATATCTGAATACCCCGGCAAGTAATGGGTGATGGGGACATCAGGCTATGTCCAGAACATCGCCGCCATCTTGAAAGCCGCCATATTGGATCAAGGGCAAGTTTTTTCAATGGGAAGGTGGTCATGTAGCGTATCAATGAAGACCAGAATTGTCGCAGAAACTGACTGATACAATTAGATATTTGCAATATTTCTTATGGTTCAAAAGTCATCAATGCAGAAGTTCAAACCTTTTGTTGTTCATCACAGCTAACTGAGGATGGAATTTAAGATTCTGATGTCCGGCGAACACTTCAAGACTGCAACAACTGACATCCAGAAAGTCCACCAAGAGTACTGTTACATCCCTCAAAGCCAAATTCTAAGAAACCAGACGACGACAAGCCATGTAAGAAAAAAAACTCAACAATGGTTTGGGCAGCCATGGCACGTGACATGTCCTGTGACTTTTGACTCACCCTGTATAAGTGGACCAATTCACATTTAAACATGGTTCCTATCAAGGGTTCTTCCATACACATGCCTGTTGCCTTGGGCTGCTAATTTTTGAAAATCAGCCTTACAACAATCTCTATTCTCTAAGCGTTACAGAAATAAATTAGGATTGAATTGACGTACTCCGGCATGTTTACAACGGTGTATCACACAGCTCACTTGCCTTGGCCACCATTTTGGGCATGTCACTCTCTGAACAGGTAAGTTCAGCTCCATGATTTGGGGAAACAGGAAACAGAAGGATGAGTGCAGATCTTGAGCCATGCGTGCTCTCTTCCTGCTGTAGGCTCTTGGTGCATATGTCTTCCAGAACCACCTTTACACCGTGAGCCATCTGAGGAACAATTGCCCGAAATGCAGCCCTCCACTCAAACCGCAGACAAGCCACCTACTCCAGACACAGGAAACACTAACAATTATAAGGCACTTCTATATCACGGCACACTTGCACACTTAACACATTTGCAACCGTTTGGTTTGCCTAAACGACGTGACGTTAAGATGTACATAGTACACGTACATAGTACCATGCATAAGAGAGACCGTGACCCTCTGTTTACACAGATATTATGCATTTTTACCTCTGTGGTCTGCGGCAGCACATCAGGAGTGACCTTACCATCCAACACCTCTGCTTCATTCTCACCTTTCTTTATCCCCCCTAAACAAAAAACAAAGATAAAGAAAGAGAAGGATTTACAAAAACACCAAAAAATGAAATCAATAGATAGATTACAAATCTACGTTATTGTGGCCTTTGATGTTGAAACAATCATAGGCTTTCAAGTTTTTAACATTTATAAGCACTTATCTAAAGTACAGTACATTTTCAATGTCCACATTACATTCTGTTGACCAAAACGGTTGATGACCAGACTATCATAAGCACATAGTGTTCTCTGGCTACTGTAATGTCCATATAAATCATATTTTAACAAGAAACCTACATGCAAACGATATGTAAAAGCGTCAGAGTTACCGTTACATAACTGGAAGCCTAAACTGTTTTACATGTGCAAAACCATTGGTTTATTTCAATTCACAATAATCATACAAAAATACATCAACGTTCTGTTACAAGACTTAAAAGAGTAGTTAGACCTGATACTTTTCTTTGATGAAATCCAAAAACGCATTCATTACTATTTGAAATTATATATTATAAAACAATCTTTGTGTTAATGACGTTGCTCGGCTTTAGAATAATGTAATGTAATAATGTAATGTAATGTATCAAACTAATAGATTCCAATTAAGATGTATTTTATTGGAACATATCGTAATACCCCATCGTAAATCGGGTACTACCTGTACAGGTAGTGGGAGGATAAACAGACAGGTACTACTTACAATTGTTCAGGCACACAGACTTAGGAACAGCATTTGTTAGTAAGTAAGCTGTATGGAGTTTGCAAGTTCTGCTCATGTCGGCGGGGTTTCCTAAACTGGTTTCCTTCCCAATTCCAAAAAAACATTCATTAGGTCAATTGCTAAAGTGTCCCGGTGTGACTGAGTCAATGTGTTGGTGCAAACGCTTTGCAGTGGCTTGTGGCTGAAGTGGGTTAAGTGGCTATGAAAATGAATGAATATCAATGAATGTTCAAGGCAAAAATGTAAAGTGCTTTTATCGATCATTTGACCAAAAAACTCAAAAAAAAAAAAAAGTTCCAGTTCATTAGTTGCACTTTATATTGCTTCCACCAGTCCTTTTCTTGTGTTCTGTCTTTGTCGGATTGGATGTGTACTGAGGTCAGAGTCTATGCTGGTATGAACTCTGATTTATTTACTTTTTCATTTACCGGAACTGCTGCTGTAGTGACTCATCTCAACAGAAGACTCAAATGCTCCAACTTCCAAAACTACTACGGCTGTTATTTACAGCATGCTAATCTGAACATACTGCTTATGATCTTTATATTCAGCTACTCTTAAAATTGACATTTTTATATATTGTATAGACTTTAAATTACATGTACCAATATTTTGTACTAGAGAGATACCACCAAGTGGAACCAAATTCCTTGTGTGTGTAAACATACTTGGCGAAATAAAGCTGATTCTGATTCTCTTAATAATTGAATCAAGTTGTCTCTTTGTTTGATTTGATGCCTCTTAAGGATTCTTCCATCTCAGAAATAATTCCATTGCCAGTGTCAGCTGTGGCTGCTCATTTGGGGTGTAGAATCCAGTTTTAATTAAGTCAAGTCTAATTTATTTCTATTTTTATTTCTTTATTTATTTCAGATTTATTAAGAAATCTAGAGAGGTGCAAGATTCACAAGATTCACTATCCTTAAATGAAATTACCTGACTAATCCAGTTATAATAATATTTTAAATATATATAAGCTATAGACAATAATAAATTAAAAAGAACACAAATATTATTAAGAGTGTAATAAAAAAGAGAACATAAAACCAATAAAATAATGAATAGTATTACAAAATTATTTATTAATAATAATAATAATAATAATAATAATAATAATAATAAATTATTATTAAGGTTGCTTAAAATAAAACAAAATATTACAGCTGCTTAGAAACACTGTCTAGTCATAAAAGTACTTGATCTAAAATTAAATGAAATTTGCAACAAAGTGGGACTAAATGTGGCACTGACTTTAGAGTCCCCCCCCTTGGTAACCCTACAACAAGGCACTAAGGCAGTCCTGATGCCCTGCTGATAAAAAAATATTTGCTAACCCTTGTAAAAATTAAAAACAAAAAAAGCTACAGTTATTTCCACGCCTGAGCTTTGTGTTAATTTCAAATTAATAGATGGTGGAGTTTATTTGACCTCCAGATTGGGGGTAACCGGCGGGAGTTAAGAGGAGGATAAGATTTGTGTGTGTGTGTGTGTGTGTGTGTGTGCGTGCGTGTGTGTGCGTGCGTGTGGCTGTGTGTGTGTGTGTGTGTGTGTGCGTGCGTGTGGCTGTGTGTATCTGGCGAATTAAAAGTCCATGCAAGAGCACATTTTTCTAATCAGACCCTTTGAATGTAAGACCCTGGGCAAGGCAATTTAGCTTAACGAGAACGAGAGGCTCGCTGGGCCGAGGAGGGAAGGAAACAGCCGGGGTGTCACTTTTTGACCTTTAAGCTCATCTGATGAATTTCTGGTAATTAAGTCATTTGATTGCCCGAATTAATGATTTGGATAACTGCCCTTTAAAGGCTGTTTACTTCTCTGTAAATTGAGGTCTTTTCTGCATGTCTTGTTTTTTAATGTAACCTTTATAGAAATTACTACATGCACCAGTCACTTTCATTACAGGCACAAAAAAGTCAGCTCTCAATTTTCATAGCCAGAAAAGACGCTTAGCAAGAGAAGGGGTGAGAAAGGGAGATACAGAGAGGAGAGTACAGATAAAGTATTGCAGGCCATATAAGATCCGTTCAACTAGCTCCTATAAAACCAGAAACCCGGACAATTGCACGTCTAAGTGGCTTTCCTGGAAAATCAGCTTTAAATAGCTTAATTGGTTTCTTGGGTGAGGAAGAGCAAAAATCACTTAACCACTTCACCACCTGCCGCCATCAGATGTGATATTGAAGAAAACAATCAACACAGGGATAATGGGGGAAATAATATTACAATATTACACACAAAATGTGGCATTAAAAAGAAGCGAAAAGTACATTTATTATATATGTATGTACTTATGTAATATTTTAAGAATATAATAAGTGTAATATATTATAAATAATATTTCGTAATGTAATGTCATGTCAGCAAAGTAATTGTATAATATAACTCTAAACTGCATTTGTAACTCTAAAGTGCATCAATATGGCAATTGGACCTGATAAAATGGACCATGAGTGTAAAAACAAGGAGGTATACCAAAAGTGGTCAGTGAATCACTTCCTTAAACTTGTATGAGTCAAGTCGTTGGGTAGCACCTCTGCCTCACAGCAAGAAGGTCCCGGGGTTCAATCCCAGGGTGGACCGGCCTGGGTCCTTTCTGTGTGGAATCCTCCTCGTGTCTGCATGGATTTAGTCTGGTTTTGGTTAATGGGTGTCTCTGAAGTGGCCCTTAGTCTGTGACTGTGTGCGTGACTGTGTGTGTGTCCTACGATGGATTGGCGCACCGTCTAGGGTTGTTCCTGCCTTGGCGAACAATATTGTGCACCAGACGTTGATCCCCCAACCGATACAAATCCGGGTCCTTCTTGACAGTCTTCTAATGTTTATTATCATCACAGTCATTGTGTTTTTCTTTTGTGACTTCTCACTCCCCCACACACCACTGACACAGCCCTGGGCTGCAAGCAAACCCATTCACTGGCTTATTGTTTCCACCATTGCTACCATTTCTTAATCACATTCTCTGCTATTTAAACATTTCAAGTTTCTTTTTCAGAAGCATTTTCCATTTAAACAGTAAATTTAATGAAGAGAATGAGAGTACCTAAAATGGTATATCCAAAAAAGTATTTACAAGTGCGAAGCGATGACGTGAGAGTTAGAGCAAGCGTTTGATACCCTTTAAAATCCATTTGGTTTTGAGTAGGCACCTGAATGGCAACAAAAGTTGATTCACATGCAGCTTTTCTAGTTTTTTCTTTAGTTGATTTTTTTACCACTTAATATTTGATTCTAAAAAGTATCTTGATTATGTCATCATAACAATGGGACAACAACCCCTAACATATTTGGTTTACTTCGTCTTTTAAACATCACTAGGCCAAGCACTAAGCCCTGTTCAGTGATTTGTACTATACACAGCATTTTTGTTATTTAAAGACATTAGACTGTACCTCTAAAAACGCATGTGGGTTCTCCTGAACAATTAAGGAAGCTGAGCTCAGATGAAAGATCCTCCACACGCCGTTCTAGCTCCAGAAGCGTCGAGGCCAGCCGGGCCAGGCAATTCAGCTGGTGGGAGGTCAGGTAGAAGTTTCTGCCACGAATGGAATCATCCTGAGGGGCTATAGACATGAGGTTTGAGTTGTAGTAAAAGCACTTTATACAGTAATGGAAAACATACTTAAGCAGCATAGACTAAAACAGCACAGCTTTAAAAAGTTTTTTAAGAATTACACAATTTTACATGTAGTCGATCCACCGAGGCATGCCTGGCATGCCTTTAGTTCTGAACTAGATGGATGAAGCTAACGTGACTAACGAGTACAAATATTGTGTCACTAAGCAATACCACAGAGTAGAGCTGTATAAAAATGTATATTATTTAAATTATATTCACTTTCCAGTAACATGGCATAACTCCAAAATGTATCTGATGCATGATTTAAACTATTAACAAGGTATTAACAAGGACTTCATAACTTTACGATAGGCATCACAATACATGGGTCAAAATACGATTCTATCATGATACACTGCCATACGATATATTGGTATATTCCACATAATTCACTGAACATATACACAACAGCTATATGAAAAACAAATTGTCAAAAAAAAGTCAAAGACTCTATTGCGACATCTATAGGAGAGGAGATTATCGTTTATGCCCCCAATTAAAATGTTTTTCCCTTCAAAAAAATGCAGAGCCAAGACTCCAGTTCAAGTTCCCATCATGGTGGGTTAGTGTATTAGGACAGATTTCTGTCTGCTCCATCTCAGATATTGTGATTCCATCATTCAGTAGATGCTCCTCATTTGTTAAAAATGGTAGGAATAGAGTACTGACAGAAGCCAGTCTGTATTCTCCACTGCTCAATTTCTGAGCTCTTTTAACAAAAAGGCAAGGGGTTTCAGGGAGGAATTGAAAACTGACAAGATTGAGATCTTAATGTATTTTTAGGAACTTAGAACAAACATATATGCCAATATATGTTTATTTCCCAGATAAAATTGGTCTAGAGTGGTAGAGCAACAGTTGCTGTACATATGTTTATCTGTATTTGGCTGTCTTTGTAAATTGTACATTCCAGTCAGCATATGTAATTATTATGACGCAAACGTTAAAGCCAAGAGATGTCTAGTGGACACCACAGAATACAAAAGCCTGTTTTCATATAGGTATGTATGTTTGTGTGCGTTCGTGTGCTTGTGTCTGTTTGTATCTCAGTTCTCCAGTGTTTTATTAATGGGTTCCAAAGGGACTGAGAGAGACTGTGGAGCAGCGTTAGAAATCAGCTGCATGAATGCATGGAGAGCTTCTTCACCATGATCATGAGCATTCTTTACCATCTAAATGAAGCTCCATAACAAGCACGGACTGTGTCTCTTACATTATCATACACGCTCACATATATATTGCATTACACTCTGGATAAGAGTGTGTCGAAACGTACATCAGGCTGAGTATTCAACAAGATGTAAATGCAGTGAGCAATGTGAATGCAGTCAGAAATGCCCTATCTCTGCTAAACACCGTACAACATATTCAAGTGTCTGACAATATAAAATTACTCTCAATCTAATGACCACGTTCTGTTGACTAAAATGGTGGCTGACCGGACAATGCGATAGTCACATCTATGGGACACAAGTGTAATCCCGAGGTCAAATATCTAATATCTGTTCACAGATGATCTGAGAGAGTCTTGGTTTCATGTCAAGGTCTGTCCAACAGGCTACATATACGCTTCACATACATTTCAGATGCCGGGTTCGATACTGCTCACTAGTGATAGACTGATTAATTGACCAGTTAATGCCGATGACTTTAAAATATCTGCCCTCATGAGGTCAATATTCAAAACTAGTGGAGAAAATGCAGAGAAACTTGTGTGAGTGCAAAGAGTGACAATGTATTTATACATTTTCATTTAAGTTCAGCGATTTTGTGTCTCATTTATTGTTATTTGTTTTATCATTTGCTAAAAAAAAATACATGCGATCTCGGTATTATACACTGCTTTTTAAAAAAAATTAAGCGAACACAAACACCACAATGTAACTCCAAGTGTTCCCTTTATTTTTTTTAGCAGTATACATATCGGCCATCAGTCACCCTGCTCTCTAAATATCAGCATGGGCCATTAATAAACCCATATCAGTCGACCACTAATGTATTTATATAGCACGAGTGTAATAACAGATCTGGAGAGCAAGAGGACAGGAAGCCCTTTGGTCCAAAATACCAGCTCTCCCTCCAATGGCCTTTCCAGCTGTCATATGACGAATGGAACTAGAAGAATCACAGACCTGTAGCGCTGATACATACTGCTCACAGAAACTATATAACTAAATAAAATATCCCATAATTAAATATCCCATAATCTTTGTGAGACATGAGAGAGGTTCATTACGGAAATCTAGGTTTTATTGTATAAATAAAGCCAAGCTTCTTTTTTTACTGAGTACTGTTGGACCAAGTAGACTCAGGCCAAGGAGCTGGGGAAATGAGGCTACGGTTCAGGTGCAGTCACTGCTGGCGTTTGCAAGGCAGATGGCAGACAGGTGAACGTTAAATCATGCTGTTTTGTCACTGCTCACCACTAGTTTGGAATTCAGGAGGGAATAACTGATTTACAGCATGATTTCCTGTACCACGTTTACCCCGGAGTTGTCTTTCTCTTTCCTTTATCTGGTGGTTTTTTTTCATATATGTGAATGGATCGTGATTAAGTATGAATGCAAGCAGCCCACCATGAAGTACATCCCCATCGTAAGTTGTTTGTATGGTTTTAGGTTTCGATAACCTTTTATAGACCCACATATCAATATCTGTTCTAATCTTTGCCTGGTGAGGCAGAACCTTATCCAACAGATGTTTCTTTGATGTAAATAGTCTACTGGTCACCTCACTGTAGCAATGTCATCAAGCTGCTGAAACAGAATGGTCACCCAAAGTACTTTGTGCTGGTTCTGGAGAAACCCGGTCCCTGTACGGACCTCAAACATCAAAGAAGGGCCACTGACAGAAGATATGGCCCAAATTATAATGGCACAGGTGGCTCTGGCAGTAGGTCACTACAGGTACGGGGCGCTCTCCATCAGGATATCTAAACATTCACATAAATCCTGATGACCTCAACGTCAAACTCATTGATTTTGGCTGCGGTGACGTGCTCCAGACCACCCCATACAGGGCATTCGCAGGTAATTCTATTCTCTTTAAGCGCTAAAGTGCTATTGCTGATGTTTCTCTTGGGCACCTGGATCAACATACCACCAGTGCTTCTAGTTAACCATCATAACTATGGGTGTCCTGCAACTGTCTGAAGCCTGGGAACTCTCCTGTATTAAGTACTTTGTGGTGACCTGACATACAAGAGCACAACTGAAGCAACTAAAACTGGTAAACTGTACAGTGGTACGCCGGTTCTCGACCACCTCGGAACTCGTTGTCTCCTCGCTTACATTTGTATGAGTAGAGCCATGCGACTAATTTCACCTGAAACTCGATTCATGATTCACGATTCAATGCACAGTGATTTAGCAAATCAAAATCACGACAGCTCATTTTCAGTAAAGAGCTCTGCTGTGTTTACTGTGGTTTTCCTTAGTTTTCTTCGTTCTACAGTACTTGTAGTGCAGTGTAGTGTAGTATTTGTAGTGCATATCAAGTCCCCAGGGATATTAAATTATTAACAAAAGTCAACTGAAAAAGCATTAAGTCCACCAGTAGAGTAAGTGTTTTGCTCTTAATGAAAACTGAAATGAAACTGAGACTAAACTATATTATACTCATCGGTTCATGACACTTATGATGAATTTGTATGAAAATCGTAAATCAGGGAGCACCTGCACAACAGAACTCCGTTAATGCATTGAACGTCTTACACAGTGTGGACTTTCTGGGTTCTGGAACAGATTCATTCAATTTGTATTATTCCTTATGGGAAAATGTGCTTACACGAGAACCGAGGTACCACTGTATAACCTAAGCTGCCCCTTTGACTTGTTTGAAATCAATTCTGCATATTAGGAGCTACTAAATACTAAATCATACCAGTATTTGTGTTTATCATTAATTTATTATTATATAATACATATGATTAGAAATACGCAGACGCTGATAATTTGTGAATGCAAGAGGGAGGACTGAGAAACGATCAAGCAGCCATGTGTGAGCAAATTATTTAGCTTTTTCCTACACTATCGACTGCGCAAAAACGTCCGCAAAACGGCACGCTCTGGAATACCAGAGTAGGACAACAATTTTTACTTCTTGCTGAAAACATAAAACATCCCCTTGCAAATTAGGCAAGGAAGCATGTGCTGGTATAAACACATGTACGGAAAATGTTGGTGCTTTACATGTAGACAAGAAATAATGAGCTTTAGGTTAAATAGTCTTAAAAAAAACGTAACTATTCATTCACGAAAATCCAAATGATCGAAAATAAGGAAAGAAAAAATAAAAGTGGGAAATGAATAGGTATTTACAGCTCTAACACTTTCACACAATGTCAGATAATTTTTTATTATTAGAAGCTCTGAGAACTTAATAGCCTGCTGTCATGCTGGCTTGTCTTGTTCCCATGCAGCCATTGCCTGGCTATTTATTGCCCATCCATTAATGGCTTATTAAACTAGCACTCTCATAGCTAACTATTAGGCTGTGTGGGAAAGGATGGCCCTGGCAGTGGAGGTGTAATGGGGGTTATTACAACATGGTGATGGAGAGGAGGTGGCTGCTGTGCAGAAAGCAGTCAGCCATGTCATTTACAGTCAGGGAAGAAAGACATGCCATGGCTGAGCTGAAGGTCAGTCAAAGGGTACAGCGCTCAGATCAAGTACAGGGAGACAAAACCACCAAGCTGAGATGGATAGAAGCAGGGACAAAGACACAATGCAAAGACGCAACATTGGTGACAATGTGACTGGCCGTGTCGCTTGCAGGACTATACGTAAAAAATATGTAAACGCTTCCATCAGTTTGACCTATTCGATATTTTTCTGTTACATATTTTTTATAAAAGACATATGATTTATTTAGATCCGACACCAACACCTGAACCTCATGGCTTTGTGATACGACAAACATCTGAAATTATTTTGAGTAATGGCCCATCTTTTCCAGATCAAGTAGAAGAAACAAACAAGGACTCACTCAAAAATATATATCAACTTGATATTTGAATTTCTAAATTAAATACCTGCACATGTCTAAACATACAAATCATGTATTAGTTTCACTGGTAAGCGCTAGTCCTGTGGATTTTACCTGTTAGGTCTCCTATTCAAGTTCTAAGTATATAACCATCATCACCACCACCAAACCAGAATCACAAGAGACCAGTATTCCATGCTGGAGTGGAAGATGGCGACCGGTGACGACAGTGCAGGTGACTGGTTATCCTATTAGCTAAAGATGAATAATTCCCGTTCCTTCCGATGGAAATCTGTACCTTTAATTCACCCACCTGGTGACTTTTGGCTTTTCCCAATATGGATGCTGGTCTATCGTATTGTATAACACTGTGTAAGTTGAAAAACTTAAAATGGTCGAACTCTATTGTTAGTGACATGGGCGTAACTCAATAAATGCATTCCATTGTAGCTGTAAATACGCATCGATTCCCTCAACGGCACATTCTGAATTGGGGTTTGCTTATAAAATCTACAACACACATGTTTGAATGATGTAGAGAAAAAAATAGCACGGCGAGAGAGCACGAAAGAAGAGAGAGAAAAAAAAAACGAAAAAAAGCAACATGGGGAGGTAGGGAAATCCCCAAACAGTTGTTATTGATTCCAGTGTTTACGGCCGGATAGTTTAGTGCCGTTTACAAAACAGAACAGATGCAGCCAGTGAGCAAAAAGGTAAACAATTGCTGTGTGGCGAGCTGCCAAATCCCCGGTCTGGTGTATTAAACTGACACTGAAGTGCTTTTCCCCTTTGGGTTGCACTTACTGCCACTTCATCTCCTCCACTCTCACTCTGCCTTTCTCTCCTTTCATTCAGTCTCGCGTCGCAGAAATACCCGTACACACATCCACACAAACATACACACTCGAGTCTGACTCCAGATCCTGCTGTCTGACTTGGTCCGGTTCTCCTCAGACCCTCTGGGACTTGCTGTACCTGGCTGGTCCATTAATGGGGTGAATTGCATGAGTCTGATTTGGGCCTCAAATGCAATTATTAAACACTTTTTAACAAATGATGCTCAGCTTTTTGGGGGACTAGGCAATCATACAATAATTTAGACAATCATTGGTATTTAGTGTCTTCCACCACAATGGGCACTGAGTCCCAGTGGTGCCTCCTGGCTGGGTAGAGCTTCAGATAAAGGCACGACTGGTTATATCTGTGGAAGGGGAATTCTGATCAGGGCGATAAACCGCTGGCAATGCAACAGCGACCTCTGCTGAGTCCTGCGATGGGCTGGCTTCCATCCCAAGACTTCTATACTTGGGCAGTTTCATCTGGAGGACAAGCTGACCTTTCTAGAGTCCATAAAGGCTTGATTAGGACAAAGATTCAGATTGGTTTAGGGAGTGACAAACCCAAATTGGGTCCAATCATCAGCAATATGACCAGAATGATATATGGTCATTATACCACTCTGATAAAGCAACAATTCTAATGGTGGCCTAGGACTTTTACACGGCTGCCATAATTCTTATTATACATAATAACACAACATATTTTATCTTTGTAAACTGTAAATATTGGAAACAAATTGTAAGACGTACTGTCGTAGAATTTTCCAACGGATAGTCAGTCGTATGCCTGGTTACTGACTGACTTTGAGAGGCATACCAATCAATCACAAATAAAGCCATGCTTCAAGAAAAAGTTATGGTTTGCTAAAATATTAATTGTCACAAAGATCTATGAATAGCATAAACTCTTTGGTAAACATTTTTATTACCATATTTTAAGGCAACTGAAGGGACATCAGTCTTTCCATTTAGTCTTAAAGCAAAGGTCTGGGACTACAACATTCACCACTTCAATTCAGCTGGTTTGAATGAAAGCACAGTTGTAGGCTAAACTATATCATACTCATAATGTAACATCATTATACAATTTGAAGTGTCATTGTTGTGCCATGTAGTGTTGCAATACTTGAGACAGGACTCAGTCTTGAGACATTTACATTTACATTCAGAGCATATAGCAGACCTTTATCCAGAGCGTTTTATTCTTCGTAGTAGATCAAACCTCAGAACTCAATCCAACCAGAACCAGCTAGGATCTGACATGGGTAAAATCAACAAACACACAAGCAAGTTTTTTTTTTTTCTTTCAGTCTTCACTTAAGCGCTGAGTTTTTACTCGCCGCTTGAAGATACTCAGCCATTCGGAGGAAGTTTATTCCCCACCACCTGGGCACCTGGACGGAGAACAGTCTTGATGCTTATCTTTCTTTGATCTTGTGTGGCTAAATCAGTCGAGCCAAGCTCGCATCTCTGAGGGTACCAGGTACGAAGCGCAGATTGATTAGAGCCTTTAAGTAAGGTGGTCCTGTTCCATTTTTGAAGTTGATGGTGAGCATCAGGGTTTTGTATCTGAAAGAATCGGAAGTACATTGAAAACCAGATGAGCCACTGTATTCTGAATGAGTTGCAGGGGTCTGCTTTTTCAGTCAGAAGAGCAATGCAGTAGTCAAGTTTTAATAGAACAAGGTATTGGACAAGCACCTGGGTGGTTTCCCTGCAGAGGAAGGATCACATTCTCCTGATTTTGCAGAGCAGGCACTTACATGACTGGGTCGGTTTGAAAATGTGAGCAGAGAAGCTCAGCTGGTTATCAAAGATAACTCCAAGATTTCTTGCATACTCCAAAGGTGTGATCGATCATTTTAACTGGCAGATGGCAAGATCTTGATAAGGGGACTCATCTGCAGGAGTGTAAAGCAATTCCGTTTTGCTGTGGTTGAGCTTCAAGAGATTTGGTTTCCAGCTGACTTCCATAAAGAGATGCTCTCAAAACATGCTGAGATACGGTGGAGACCTGAACATCTGTTGGATGGAAAGAGAAGATGAGCTGAGTGTCATCTGCATAACAGTGGAGAAACCATGAGAGGCTAAGACTTCACCAAGAGAATGGGTGGAGAGAGAGAAAAGAAGAGGTTCCAGAACTGAGCCTTGTGGAACTCCAGTTATAAGGGCACTTGGTTTAGATTCAGAGCCCCTCCATGATACCTGATATGAACCATCCTCCAGGTAGGAAGCAAGCCACTTCCTGGCGGAGTTTATGCTTCCAAGACTGGAGAGGACAGAAAGGAGAATCTGTGTCAAAGGCAGCTGAAAGGTCTAGAAGGATCAAAAACGATGAAAGTCTGGATGCTCTGGCAGCCTGTGGCATAAGCTGCCTTGAAATCAGGGTTGAAACCGGTGATCCTGTAGGTCATTTTGTGTGAGAATTTTTATAACTAGTTATAAAAAGCATGTCCGAGGATTTCTTAGAGGAAAAAGTTTCCTCCGTTGAGACCATAAAGTCTCAGTCTCACCTCAGGTGGAATTGCCTCTGTCTCTTGGTAAGGTGGACTTGGTGAAATTGTTGTCGTGACCAATCGAGACCAAGGCTTCTGTCTGAGAAAACACTAAATTATAAGCTGAACTTTTTATGTTATTATTAAATATTGACAATGCATTCAAACAGAATAAAGCAGTCCTTTCATTACATGCCTAAATCAGCACTTAGCAATTGGCTAGCAGGAAAAAGTTACTCACAAGTTATTTCTCATTCAATCCAATCAATCAACACATTTTATTTGAAATAATTTGACCTTAAGATCATAAGGGTGCATTTTCACCCGCTCGCTTTACTTAGTTACTGTCATTAAGGATAGATTTATTTGAGTTCAAAATTAAATGTTTTTATCATTTCTCTCACATTAAATAATAAAAATGGATAGAACTGATGTTAATGATATTCAGTTGGCTTTATGTGGGACGGCTTCTGTTTAAGTTTGAGAGAAGAAAGGAAACAGAATCGTCACTATCATTTGCTTCCAAAAGTTACACTGCCTCAGTTTTGCTAAGGCAATAATACAATCATAATTAATAATTATGTTAGACTGTATATTATGCAGTTTTACATTTTACAAAAGATGTCTTGAAATATAATATTATTTATTCATTTAAAGTACAATATGTGTCATGAATGATAATAAACATAAAGTGATTTACATACTAATTCAGTTTTCCTATTTTCTTCCTTTCATTCTTGTATGTTGAACAAAACGTAATCTGAGCTTGGTTTTGTCTCTGTCTCGGGCCACTTCTTGTCTCAGTCTTGACCCGCACTCGAATGCAAAAAGTCTTGGTCTTTGCCTTGCACTCGATGTGTCCTGGTCTTGATCTCTTGACCCAGGCTCAGCTTTGGCAGTCTTGACTACAACACAATCAGGTATAAATGCCTTTTTCTGACAATTATTTCTGTGTGTTTTTGTGTGCAATGCTTAGGTATTTGTTCAAATGTTTAGGTATCTATATTAGTGTGTATCATCATATCTAACCTATCAAACAGACACACAATATATATATATATATATATATATATATATATATATCACAGAATATTTTGGCCCCATTACCCATCCCTATGGTTGCCTTTCTTATAATTTGGCCATAACAGTACTGACTAATCTGTAGTCTTGTCCTAATCTGCGATAAGAAGAGTTCTGAGACGGAGAGTCTAATTTTATGTTAGCAATGTAACTCCTGACATTCACATTCAAGCCAACCCTGCATAACAGCAGAGGGGAAGAAAAAGCCCCACTGACAAGTTTATCATCCAGTCGGATCAACGGCACTATTCTCGGTTGACTCTGACTGACAGGACAACAAAGCCAGCTCAGCATGTCGAAAGCAGAGATCCACACAGATGCAGATGTTAACAGTGGCACCAGGGGAATCCGGCAGCTTCCATATCAAAGCTGGCTCTGCCTCTGCCTATCGTACCCTTTAGCAGAAAGACACAGCTCTGGTGGCACAGTGGAAGTATACAGGGCCATGGCTCTATGAACCCTTTGAACACTGTGGGTTCGGCTCTTGCAAATTGGACTGTGTTACTGGGGATTTCGTTGAGGTCGAGCCTTGCACTGGGGATCTGGGATCTATAAGTGAGCTTCCCTGGATGTTCCTAGTTGTTGAGGTTAAATTATTTGTGATTAAATGTGGGAAGGACACAAGTCGGTGGCAGGGGTGTGATGCTGTATGGACATCAGATTGGCATGTGCCACCTACATAACTTTGTTGTAGTTCTTCTTGCCAGGTAGCAATTTTTTTGGGTTATCAATGTAATACGTACAGAACAGAATTAGACCATTTTCACGCAATGACCACAGCTATGGTGTGAAATGTGCAAAACTTTAGTACCTGCCCTTCAGTCCTAAAAAAGTAACTGACTTGCTAAATCACACTGTGGGTTTTAAATGAAACAATATGCACTAATGAATGTTTTATTTTTATTTTATATTTTACTCTCTAGTAATGTTGACATGAAAATTGATTAAACAGGTCAAAACATAATCCACTGCAGAACATTATTAAACTGGCTTATTAATATCATATTTGTACCTTATTAAAACTCTATCAAATCTTTCTTTAACACATTTGTAAACTCTACTGATCTTCATGCAGCCAGAGGCGTATTCCAACTTCATCCCCTCAGGGGTTGCCAGACCTTTCTGGAGAATGTGTTCATATCTGATGCCTCAATTTAGCTGTAACATGGAGGAGTGACAGCAAGGCCACTAGTGACCATTTTCACCAAACTCAATTTTCTGAGATAATGCAATCTAAAAAAAAAAAAAAAAAAAACATTTTCTCCCTCATGACCTGCTAGGGCCATGAAATAAAGCTTTGTTTCAAACGTACTGCAAAGTTGCACTTGCAAAATGGAGACTTGCGAAATGGTTCCTTTACGTATCAAAATTATAAGTAATCTTTTTTAGTAGATATTTAATTGGACCCTTCTCAACCTTCTTTCATCCATCAGAATTAAAGCAGGCTGTTTTTATCCACAATCTTACAATCCATACTGTTCTGTGTTAAGGGATTTACAGACCCAAAATTTTTAGCTTGACAGAGCTGGAATCTGAACCCTGGACGTTCTAGTCCACAGTCAGCGCTATGCTAGTAAAGTTGAAAAAAAATTAGACTGGCAAAAGTGGGATAAAAAAAGAAATCCTTTCTGAAAGGTTAACCCCTTAATAAGTAAAACAAATTAATGCCAGCAATCGGCGTGTAATGAATCGCAAGCAAAGTTCTTCTTTTAAATGATTACAGATTATAGATTCCTTCTTCTATGTCTAGTGGCTACAAGTGAACCCCCAATCCTGCAGAGTCCCAGTATGGCAGAAGTGTGTGGCCCACATCCTCCAGCACTATACTATACAGACAGAAGTCTGTGGACGCTCCAAAATGACAGAAAAAAATATGGGAATGACTAGTTTGCCCAAATTATTGGCTACCTTTCGATGTTTAAAAAGGTTTTAACTAAGCTTTGATCTAACTAAGCTAAGATCATGACTGTGAGGATGGATATTGATGTTGGATAACACGCCCTGGCTCACAGTTGACATTTCAGTTCATCTCGAAAGTGTCTGATGGAGTTAAGGTCACTTTGATAAACCTATGAAAGCATCATATTGAGCGTCGCCCAGTTGTTCAGCACAACCCATTCTACTGCCACTCCCTGTCTGATACTGGTGTCACTGTGAATCAAATACGGGCATATGCCTGACCACAAAGATGAGCTGAAAATCTAGTTTTCCTTTGATTCTCTTTTTGTTTGTACTGTCGTGTCTGAGCTGCATTATTAAACCTGCCTACAGGCACTGCTAAGTAAAAGAAAGTGAAAAGAAGAAAGAAATGCAGCTTTACTCTCACTGTCAAACCTGGGTTTGTTGACTTATTTGTGCCACTTTTGTAGACCACATTCATGAATTCTTCTGTCAATGATGTTTGTGCTATAGATGACCACAAAAAAAACTCTACTAATAAATATCTTAGGGTGAGACAGATACGAGAGAAAGTCTTACCAACAAGCAGTCTAAGTTTTCAAGGCAGTAAAGTTATGCTGGTATTTTGGTGTTCAAAAAGAGGCAGGAGGGCCAAACAGGGCAGACAGGTGAACACAGTCATGAAGAGCATAAAGAGAATAGTCAAAAGTAAAACAAAGTCGAGTTGGTGACATCTTAGGCAATTTAGAAATCTCAGCTGGACACATTTTTTAGGTCCCAAAAAAGGATGTGTCTGCAAAAAGGAAATAGCGCGGCCAACCTTTTAGCCATTACTTTCCCTGAGGTTTTGTAAAATCCACACATCAATTCTAAGGCTCTTCATTACCAATGGTACACTTTTTATGACTTAAAGATTCATTTCCAAATACTAACAGCTGCATATAAATGTGTAGTGACCAACCCTCCACCGTCTATTTCCAGGTATTACGCACACACACACACACACACACACACACACACACACGCACACGCACACATACATCTGTATAAAACATCCCATTATGATATTCCCCCCATTTTCCAGTACAGGCCAACCTGTCTAAATTAGTTTTATGGTAATCATATACGGTTTAGATGTATTCCATATATTTTCTTCTACAGACACAGATTGATATCTTTTTTTATGTACAGACATAAACAAAACTCACTTGCTTTTAGTGAAAATGCAGTAAATCAGCAATGGGGAATGCAAACACTTAAAGAAGAGAAGATACAAATTGCCCAGCGCCATAACAGCATGAGAGCGTTCGGCATCACAATATGGACGGCAGAGTATGTAAACGCCGAGTGAAACAATTTACTGAAGTGTGACATTATTAATTATTAACAAACATTGCACAAGGGCATGAAAGAGAGCGTGAGAGCATATGCAGTCTGTGCTGTAGTGAGGAGCTTTTACAGAGAAATGTTTCCGTGTGCTTTCAGGCAAAGTGCTCGCATGATAAGTGGATTCTAATAGGATGTAATGCACAATTGAACAACGTAACCTGTAGCACACCTGCTATGTTAGAAAACACAATGTGCATCCAGGAGATGTTGGGGGGCTTTTGGGGGGTATGGTATATAGCATCTATAACAGGAATCTATACATCTATATAATGCATTATTCTGCCCATGGTGACCTGCAAGAAAAGGTGAAAATGGGCGTACACTGTAAAAACACATACATATACACTGTGCATGACCCCTCCCCCCAATACACACACACACACACACACACACACACACACACACACACACACCATCACACCCCATCCCATTCATGCCTTCTGCACATGCACTGAGGTGTGGAGGTATGACTTTAAAGTGCCCTATTGTTCCAGATCAGTCGACCAACGCATCAGACTGCAGCCCAGTCTACAACTCATTACTTACAGGAAGAAGCCAGAAGAGGAACTGGTAAAAGGACACAAAGAGAGGAGGGACGAATAGCAAAGCAATGGGTAAAAGATGGCTACAAATGCCTTTGCTCTCCACATCTGCTGAAAGAGGAAAGAACATCCGTCTCGCTCTTTCAGATGCAGGGTTAAGAGAAGCTGCCACCTCAGTGCATGAAAAGCTGTTAAATGCTTCAGCGCTTTGACAGCCTGGCATGCCAGGAAGCGCCGAGCTCCCTCGGGACCCGTGCCGAGCTGCTGCCTCATTCAGAGCCATGCTTCTACCCACAAGATGTAAAGACAGTATAAAAGCAAGCTAAATAAAAACAAAATAGCTGGAATGATTAAAAAGGCCGGCAGTGTGCATGTTTAGCCAAGTTACTATTTATAACATTGGTTAGTCAAATGTACTCATTTACTTGAAACAAAGGACCTGAAATCAAGGACTATATCTTATTTAACATTCCAACATAAAGCACATATGGATGCTCTACTTTACCCATCCTGTAAACCTAGACTAGTTCAGACCATTCTGTCTAAATACGCAGAATCAAATCCGAAAAAGATGCAAATGAATCAGGTAGAGATGACCAGTGAATTAGAAATGCTAATGGAAAAGCTCAACTTTTTAAAAATATGGTTATGTGATACACATAGTTTCATGCTGATGTTCCACAAAATTAAATGTTACTACAAATGGTTGAAATCATACATTTATTGAAGAGCGGTACACCGTATGACTGCTGTTGAGTCACCGCTGTATGAGCAGAATTAAGGTCTTCTGTGGGAAGTGTTCAGCAGCCATTCTGCTTTGTGTCCTGATCGGATCACACCACCATGTTCAATATTTCCTAGGACAGCAGGCCTCCTAGGGCTTTATTTCCTTATACACTGCTCACAAAAATAAGAGGATAATTTAAAATGAATCGGAAGAGGATCCCACAAGAACTGCTGGACAATCTGATCCTGTCTACGCCTCATCACTGTCAGTGTGTTTGCTCACTCTTGGGTGACCATACACCCTACTGAACAGTCAATCTGGGGCACACTCGTCCAGTTTAACATGCTTCTGTTCGCCCCATGAATATATCCCTTGCTACTCAAATCACCATAATTGAGTTTACCACATTCTCTTCTGCATAATCAAACAACTTTTTTGACTTTTGATTTGCTTTTCTAATGATCTCGTTTAATGAAATCAAATCAAATGCTTCTTTTTTAATGGCTTCATATATTTCGAATATCCTTAATTTTTGTGAGCAGTGTTCTGTGGGGTTCGTGTTAATATACAGATTTATTCTTAAAAATATTAAGAGTTTATTTTTGAAATCTGACATCAAAAAATGTAATCAGCTGCCTTAAAACACTGTCGTAAATCGATCCTTAGTAACAGATTAACTAGTTTTAGTGCTGGTGATGTCACTCAACCAGGCCAACATTTACGGCTTTGTTCAGTTGGTTTGCTTAACGTTGAAATCGGCATTAGTGGCCATTTCAGCGACACACACAGGCTGCATATCACACACACACAGCACAAGGTTATATCAGAACTAGTTACACACACACGTCAATGCTGATTTAGAGTAATCAATTAACCTAACACGCATGTCTTTGGACCATGGGAAGAAACCGGAGTACCCGGAGTAAACCCACGCAGACACAAGGAGGACATCCAGACTCCACACAGAAAGGACCCAGACCGTTCCACCCTGGGATTGAATCCAGGCCTTTCTTGCTACCCACCGTGCCGCCAGCCTGTGATGTGAGGCTGCATGATGTCATAGGTAATAAAATGCAAAGTTTCGATTCTTAAAAACTGAAATCAGCACAAACAACGAATTCTACAGCATTTTAATTCCGTTCTTGATCCAACGGGGGCCAGGTTCACTTACATGTTCCCTCACTAAGAGGAACAATAAGAAAATTCACATTGAATGGCTGCCTTCTATACCCCATTGTGTAGCCTGAGAAGATTTATGGTTAGCATGCTAACATCGAGTTACTATTTCAGTCCAGTACACTGCAAACTCCTTTTTCAAAGACAAGTGGGAAATGGTGTGATCGCCGCCAATTACTGTGAACAGAGCTAATTAAAATTCTCTAATAGAAGTACAACAATTTTAGTCATTAAACAGTGCCTGGAGGTACATGTCACAATCTAGCGTTTACATTTAGCATATAGTCACGAATTTCTATAGCCGGTGAAGGCAGCAATGCTCTGTGAATGCATTTCACGGTCAGTGAGTACACATTAGTAGTTGTTCTGCCTCTGGTGATTCATTTTAAGGATTGTAAAGTCGACCTGGTGTGTCAGAGCATCAAATAGTCCTGGGGCTTGTCTGGGCTAATTATCCATCCACACACCTTCTGATTACGTTCACACTCCATATAGGAATGCTAAGGTGCTTAAATAAGTAGACTGAATGATGAAGATGCATTACAAAAGCAAGGCAGTAATCACTAGAAAATAAACCTAATTCCCAGATAGGTTTATTCCTTCATTTGCACTGCAGCCAAGTCAAAAGTCGGACTCTTGGACTCTTGTTGGAGTTTGCATGTCCACCTCTTGTCTACGTGGATTTACTCTGGGTACTCTGATTTCCTTTCACATTTCATGCCAAAGGTTAACTAAATGATCTTAAGTAATGATGTTACTGGTCAATGGAACTTGAAGCAAGCAGGCATTAATGCAGATGTGACATTAAATCGTTTGTTTGTTGTTTTAGCGGTACTTTTCAGTATGACTACTTAACAAGGCAAAAAGTTTCATCGATGCACAAGGTTATATTAAAATATATCGTAATATAATGATGAGACCAATCACTGGAAAGGGGAAGCCCATAATTGTCAACATGGCGACTGTAGTTCAGAAGTCCTCAGCATATCAACATATTATTAAAGGTGTTAGGAAACGGTAAGTCTTGGCCCATCATTGTAGAAGGATGATATCGCGCAGTAGCCAAAATAAGATGAAAACTGAAATTATTTTATTTGAATCCAACAGCAGAGGTCAATTCGACCAGTTTGTCGGATTATACCCGTAATGGATAAACGTTAATGTTTCTTTCAGTTTCAGCTATATATATCATATATTTATAGGAAAACTAGACTGTACGTTATTGAAGATGGTAATGAGATACCATCAGCCGGCAACTAATTCCTTAAATGTGTGAACAAACTTGGCAAATAGAACTGATGGCATAGGCTGGCTCTTGCCTCTCGGCTGTGTTAACTTCTAGTTCTTCCCCTTTAGCTATGCTGCTATAGTTAGTGCTGCCGGAGTTTAATGCTGCACATGGCATCAGTGATTATTAACATACTCTGTGCTCCTGTGCTCCTAACCCATAAGTAAGTACATTTTCTCCTTTCTCTCCCAGGTGATGTTCCGGTACCAGTTCCAGCACGACTTAGATGCTCCTCCACCTCAGCATCACTCTACTGGTCTTCATCAACAGAACCCAGTCCCACCATGCCCCGGTCCCACCAGAATGCAAGAACTCCTTCCATTGTTTAGTTATTAGGAGACAATGTACCTCCAATAACTAACCGCTAAAACTCATTTTAAAATCTATTTTGTTATTTAATTTGAATTTTATTACTAATTTAAATGTTATTATTGATTCAAATTTTATCATGTACTTAATTTTACTATTACTACAACGTAATTATTCAATTAACGTCCAGACCGCCCATGGGGGACGGGTTCCTATTTCAGTCTTGGTCTAGGAAGGTCTATCAAGGAAGAGTGTACTAACTTTTGAAGCCACAATTAGCTGTATTAGCGATTTGACTGGTAATGCAATTTAGTTCAATTGTCAGTTTAATTTGATTTGTATATGTGATCCCATAATTATATTGTTTTGTGCTGTGGTTTCTATTGTAGAGTGTTCGCACCTGACGCTGTCCACCCAGAACGTTTCTTTTTCGTCATTTTCAAACTGAGGTAATTGTGTTCTTCTCTCTCTGGTGAAGTTATTCTCTGTCTCTATCTCTATTAAAAATATATATATGCTTGTATTACTTGTCAAAAACAATTGCTATGTAAGAAAACATTTGTCACAACACCTCCACTTTCATCCATAAACTATGCGCTCTCAGTTGCGACTGGGGTGTCTGTGTTAGCCTAGCTGAAAGCATATGCATCACAAAAGGGGACTGATGGTCCTCTAATGTTTATGCAGAAGGAGAAGGTACGTCCTCAGAATCTAAAAAAGTCGGCCATTCTAGTGTTAATTAGCTGTGTAGCTCCAGTTCAATATTGACCAAGCAAACAGCCCACACCAAACACTGATCGTTTAGAATAAGGGGAGAATTATTCACATCTGATCCAACAAGCTTTTTTAAAAATCGAATTTTTTTTGGAACAGTGCAAACCATGTTCAAGGCAAAATGCAAAAAAAGCAAATGCCAAGACACTGATAAGTTGGTTAAACCACTGACCTACTGCTGTCTTCTTTCCTGAACTCCTCTGGCTCTTCCCTCTAGACACTGTGTTATCCTTCAGCACGGCCTCCACCTCCACCTCCATATGAACTTCTAGCTCCTTCACCAGTGTGCTTAGGTAGGCCTGGCTCAGGAAGTCCAGAATGCAATGAGGTTCAAATATTTCATTCAGAATCTTCATGTTCTCACTGAGCATGGCACAAAAGCCAGGACTGACAGTCTGGAAGATCTGAGATAACTGTCCAAAACCATGATCTCCACCTTGACAGCTCAGCTGGGTTTTTCTGAGCAATTCCAGAACCGATTTGGTCTGGAGAGCCCTGTACTTCTCCAGAACCTCTGTTTCAGGGTACAGGAAGCAAAGTTGCTGCAAGAGGTGGATTCTTAGAGGAACTCCAGCTCCTTCCATGGACAATTTGTCAAGCAGGTAGCGTCCCAGGATTTGACGGATGTCATCCCAGGTCTCTTGGACCTCTAAAGTGAGGTCATCGTGTATAGAGCAGATTGGAGCAATAGAGGCCTGGCTGCGATCAGATAAAGAACTAAAGGAAGGAAAAGCAACCCCAGACTGAGAGGAGATGTTTAAGAGCAGGTGGACAACGGCCTCCTCACGAGCTTCCTCCGTACACAGCAAGTATTGCTAAAGGAAAGAAGGGAAGTTGTTGCTGATTTAACAATATATACATAAAAACTGTTTGTTTTTTTATGCCAATTATCATGAAAAATCTAAAATACCTATACCTAGCACCAAAAATCCGGCAACGAATTTATTCATTTCCTAATGAAATATTCCCTAATTTTTGTCAGCAGTGTATTATGTCTTCACGTTTATTAATAGAAATGGATAGACTGGATGCTGTTAGCTAGGTGACTTCTGATAAAGTTTGAGAGAAGAAAGGAAACAGAATCAACACCATCATTTGCTCCCAAGCATTACACTGAAAACTTTTCATTTCAGTGCATCCCTAATACCAATTATAGACATACTGTCTAACTGCAGCCCACCTGAAGAGGGACAGAAGCTACCACTGCCTAATTTCTGTTTGACACCTCTCACAATTTGGAAGAAAATAAATAATAAATTACAAATCACAGTGTTAGAGCTACTGTTAGCTAGTGTAACTGTAATCTTATGATCTGAATATGGCATAGTGGATCAGTGTAAAAAAGGTTACTACAGTACTACATTACCAGTGCTTTGAGAAAGTCCAGAAGCTCCTGGTGGTCAGTAGACACTGGTTTTAACACACCGAGGTTACGCTGGCTGAACCATTGGAGACACTCTGTAGGACTGGGCCCCTTGTTACCAGTCCAGGATTCCCCAATCTTGGCCTGTAGCTCCTGCAGGCTGTTCTCGATACTACACACACATACACATACACACATACACACACACACACACACACACACACACACACACACACACACACACACACACACACACACACA
>JAUZST010015701.1:0-62543 GCA_034779995.1 Parotocinclus haroldoi | reverse complement strand
TAAGTCAAAAGGACAGGACACCATTTTGTTTTAGAAACAGGGAATTTACATATCTGAATACCCAAGCAAGTAATTGGTAAGAGGGCCTATCTCTTCTTTTAGGATGTGTCTGGTACAGAGCCACCATCTTGAAAGTCGCTATGTTGGATCAAGGGCAAGTTTTTCCAATGGTCAGGTGGTCATGTAGCATATCAAAGGAGACCAGAATAGCCAAACTCTGAGAAACCGGTACACTGGACGAAAAGCCACGACCAAAGACACGCTAATGACAAAGAAACCTCAGTAATGGTTTCGACAACCTTTGCAAAAAGTCCACGACATCGCACGCGACCTGTCCTATGGCTTTTGACTCACCCTGTATAATATCATTTACAACATATTTCTTTGTAAATAATAGCTGAATTTCTACCTGCGCTATATTTATTTTCCATCATCCCTATGTCCTTTAGGCAAAACCAATATTAAATGTCAAATCTTAACTATAAAAAGGAAACTGCATACCATGATTACATTCTAAAAATAGCCAGGACAGCATGGCTTGAGTTAATTTTGCCTTGGTGTGACAACACAGGTTGTAAATCTGTTAAGATGGATGAGCATTCAGGGTGTTGGCATGCTAGTGAGAGAATGTATATTCAAATGTAGATTCCATTCATCCAACAGAACATGAACCTAATGATCAGGATAAGGGGCTTTGTACCATCCATGGGCCGGCTGGCGTGAACAGAAAAAAAGAGAAAAACTGACACAGACTCTCACTGAACAGAGATTTTCATCTGCTTATGATATAGGATTTTAAGTTGTAGGCCCATACCTAATAATATTTATTATATTTAATGGGAACTATTAGGATTTGGGTATTGCAATGTACCTTTAAAAATCAAAAATGTATTTTGGTTTCACAAACAAGATTGCACTGATAAAGCAGTCTTATCTCTGTAGGAATGCATTTCTTCCACATAAAAATCTTAAAGTTACACAGATCTATTAGTCACCCTGTACTAGGGAAAGTATTGCTTAATTATTTAGCTTTCAGGGTCTCATCCAAAGGTGCATTTGTAGAAAACAGAAATCTGATGATCTGATGATTATGTTTTGCCATTCAACAGCTCAATCCCACACCTCTTCTGCAAGAAGCAAATGTTCTGTGTCGAGAAAGAACTGGGGGAAACATGTTAGGGTGTTTACTTTAAAACAATATAAAACAGTTTCTTCATTTTTGCTTGGTTGATGTTGAACCAGCACACTGTGAACTATCATGTCAAATTAGTACGCTAATCCCCCAAAATTGAAACATTGTGGCTGATAGAGTCTTGACCGTCACTCGCTTTTCTGAGCCAAGTGACATTAACTATGGTTGATTAAAGGGTTACTGAACATAAATATCACATGACCATATTCACACAGTGCCAAGTGTGTGTGGTCTGAGTAACTGCATTAATTTGAAGTCACATGCTCTAGATAAAGATCTTTTGGGGCTGAAAACCATCCAGCTGTTTTCATCGTAGCCAAGTACAACATTCTGATACATTTATGGATTCACACTTTTTCATGGAAATGTTGATGTAGTTATTTGAGTGTAAGTGATTGTATGTGCTACTATTTCGTTTGTTTTGAGGACTGATGGCAAGTCAGCGTCTTAGTCACGCAAGATGGCTATAGTGTTTGGTTTTACTAATAATAGATAATACATAAATAGTAAAAAAATGTTTTCAATAAAATTAATATAATTAAATAAAAACATTCGACATGAGTAGTACAGTGCTGAAAGTAAAAATATTACCTGTGCTACACTGCATGAACAAAGGTTTAAAATCAGAGACCCCACCAAAGCAGCCCTGAGACTCAGTGACTCTGGTGAGGTGGAAAAAATTATTGTTTATATATGTACATGTACAAACCCTTTACTGGCCAAGTAGGGTCACAGGAATGCATGTGGCTCCATTAATAAATGCAAAGCCATCAATCACGTCTGTACTAAGATTCAGGCCACAGAAATGGTGGACTTAGACAGCTGCACCACCTGAGTGCCGAATCTGAAATTATGCAAGAGTATTGTGGAAAATGTGTACGTGTCCTTGAATCCTTGAATGTGTGTGGTGTGGACGCTTTTGTCCTGTGTCTATTTCTTTGCCTTGTCCACAATATTTGCAAACTTTTGCTGACAACACAAACTCACTGAACAATTGCCATCAACAATTTGCCTCAGAAAGCAGCTCCTGTACCTGCAGTTGCTGGCAACTTTTTCATTCTTGGAATTAGGAGTGAAAACACATAATAATGTTTTGATCATTATGTTACTTTGTCCTCCATTCCCTCTTCTCTTTGGAAACACAGATTCAGATTCAGGATGATGTTAATTAAAATGCTAGTAATAAGTCAAGTCAAGTAGTCTTTATTGTCATTTCAACCATATACAGTACAGTAAACAGTGAAACGAAACAACGTTCCTCCAGGACCAAAGGTGCTACATAGAACAACAACACAATACACAACACAAAGTGCACTTATGCAAACACGTGCAAGTCCGCAAACAGGACACATTAAATACAATACTATATTGTATTACTTTTGATTAATAATAAATTGTATTGTAGTCAAAGCTTGAACTTGTTGTGCAATTGAATAGATCTCCTAAATCAAAAGATAGTGTTAGTGCTAAAAAAAAAAAACAAGGTTTCAGCTCTTGTGTGAGATAGTGAATCTCTCTGTGGTCATTTTTTATCCAAAGTTGGTTATGTAATATTGGTGTTTGCCTTTTTTCTGTGAGCAGCAAAATGATGGATTTATCACTAGAAGACATTTGATTCAACTTGTCTCCAGAGAAATGTTGTCGGCCTCAATATTTTTTTTTGCTCAAAGTTTTAAGTTCAAGGTCACCCCTGGTCAACTGGAGTACAGTTTCTAGAACATGCTGAAGAATTAATTAGTATAATTTTGAGACCTTACACTAGTGGTACTATCTTGTACTGCAAATGTACTCAAAACTATTAACCATGACAAATGTTATGTTTCAAGAGTCACAATATGTTTCACACATGAGTACTTAATAATATTACAGTCTTTTTGCACAGGTTGTGTTAGGTTCTGTTCTATATTTTACAAAATATGCCATTGTTCTGGGGTGCCAGTCTGCAAGTATGCTTGATAGCCAATCAAATTGCATAACCTACTCAACCACCTAATGCATGCCGGTTCCTTTTTCTGCATTTCTGACTTTCACCCATTAATATTGTCAAGAATATGTTGGTTTGACATACCAATATGAAGGTTAAGTTAGACAACATCATCAAATGAGGTGGAATAACATTTCATACTTAAAAGAATAAGGAGTCTGCAGCTGTAGATAGTTGTAGATGACAAACCTGCACTTGTTGATGAGGAGCCTGCAGTTATAGAATAAGATCGTGTGGATGTAGATGAAGAGCAGGCAGCTGTCATTGAAGAGTCTGCAGCTGTAGATTAGGAGCATGCAGTTGTGATTAAGGAGCCTGCAGCTGTATATGAAGAACATTCAGCTGTGGTTGAGGAACCTGCAGCTACGGTTGAGGAGCATTCAGCTGTAGATGAAGAACATGCAAATGTGGTTGAGGAGCCTGCAGCTGTAGATAAGGAGCATGCAGCTGTGGTTGAGGAGCCTGCACCTATAAATGAAGAGCATGCAGCTGTGGTTGAGGAGCCTACAGTTGTAGATGAAGAGCCTGTAGCTGTAGATGAAGAGCATGCAGCTGTGGTTGAGGAGCCTGCAACTGTAGATGAAGAGCATAAGGCTGTGGTTGAGGAGCCTGCACCTATAAATGAAGAGCATGCAGCTGTGGCTGAGGAGCCTGCAGTTGTAGATGAAGAGCATGCAGCTGTGGTTGAGGAGCCTGCAGTTGTAGATGAAGAACATGCAGCTGTGGTTGAGGAGCCTGCAGCTGTAGATGAAGAGCATAAGGCTGTGGCTGAGGAGCCTGCAGCTGTAGATGAAGAGCATGCAGCCATAAGGTGCATTTGTCCTGTAGGGGACTGGTGCCTTGTCTACAGTGGTTCCTGCAGTGTGTACACTGTGCTGCACTGCAGACCCCAGTTCCACATAACTCTGCATTGTATTATCCTGGTATGACAATGAAGAAATGAAGAAATATGATTTTGGGGGCAAAAAATTAAATATACTTCAGTGCAATATTTTTTTGGTATGGCACAAGTGTTAGAAATCAATGTGGAACCAAGGATTAGATACCTATTTACTGCTTATAGGAATGTTAAATAAGCAAAATAAACAAACAAACAAACTCCTGATTCTGTGTTTCATTTTTCATGGCAGTAGATTATAGCTCAGTTCATTACCAGGATTTGGCCCTATTTTTATGTTGAGTCTTGCCCAATATTTACGTTGTATTTCAAGTTGAAAAGAGAACAGCTCCTAGAGGTGAGTTTTGGGAATTCTATCCCAACTGACGCCAGGCACAGATTACAAGGCTGGCAGTGTGAGATTTACATTTATAAACTCTTATCTAAATTGTTAGTTAACAAGAACGCAGCTCTCTCTGTGTTTGCCAGGCTGAGATGTCCAGCACAGGATTCTGGAATCCTCTGGAATTCACTACGTTCCTCACCTATAGAATAGGACATACGCTGTTCCTAGGTTACATAGTTGTTCCGTAGTTCATAGACTATCCAATAGATTAAGTAGGTCACAAAAATTACCAGCACGGTAAATAATCTGTAAGTAGTATAAAGCAAATACTACTTGTGCAATAAACAGCATATTAAAGCAAATAACAAAACATGTTACAGCATTGCATGATTCCAGTAAATATTCCAGATTCCAGTGAATTTAAATGTTAATTGCAGTCCCAGACTCAGTCTCACTTTCCATCAAGTCTACCTGGTTGTGTGGCAGCAACAAATTGAGAAGGTCGGTCCATCTTTATTCTCTTCACAGATTCCAGCTCACCTTGCTTTGCAAGTCAACTTTATATAATCCCTCCTGCAGTCCTGGGTCTGCCCTCGGGTTTTAATCCAGAGGGCCATGTCTGGAACAGCTTTGGTGAGAGCCAAGAAGGGAGTATCCTTGTAAGACACCCAATATGTCTCAAGTGGCTCCACTTGATCCGAAGGAGCAGTGGCTCTACTCCAAGGTTTTCTCGGATTTACGAACTATTTACCCTGTCAAGGGAAACCCTTCTAAAGAATCTCATCTCTGCCGCTTGTACCCATAACCCTACTCTTTCGTTCTCTAACCAAAGCTTAATACCATAGGTAATTATAGGAATGTAGACTGACTGGTAAAAAGAGAACTTTTTGCTAGGACTAAATGCTTATTTCACCAGGGGCATTTTCTTCCTTCTTCTGCACTCTCCTGAATAGAGCACCGTACTATTTTACAGTGCCATAGAGTAAGATACGAAGGTGCTAATTGTAATGTCTGCCACTTTAGAGTCAGCAGTGAAACCACTGTATGTCAAACGACTACCTCTGTTGACGCTAAAAGCACAAAATCCTTTACTAATAAGAGATGTCACCTACAGAACAGGGGTACAAAGAATTTGAATTTGTATGTCTCCAGCTGCATTGTTATACTAGTCTGATTGTTAGTACTAGAACTGATTCATGCTCAGTCAACTTTCCCTTTATACTGGTGTGGAGAGCAGTGATAGGTAGAGTACAAACAAAGTTGGATTCAGATACCTGATATATATACCATCTACACGTGTCCCTGTATGGTATGAAAATTTTAAGTGTGATAAAGTTTCTGTCATATTCTGAGCAGGTAGCCTTAACAATATGGATGTCGTGTTTTAGCAGGGATTTAAATAAACTGTAGTGTTTCTTATTTCTACTTTATGTATTTAGTTTATTTAACGTCGCTGTTTAGCATCAATGGCCATTCAATGACAGATACAAGATTACATCAGTACTCAAGGTTATATCACAGCTAGTCATATACACTGCTTAAAAAATTAGTGGATATTTCAAAATGAATGTGAAGCGATTAAAAAAAGAAGCATTTTGTTTTATTTCATTAAACGAGCTCAACAGAAAAGAAAGTCAAAGAAAGTTGTTACACGAATGAGATGCAATCTCTATTATCATGATTGAGTATCAAGTGACATATTCATGGAGGTGAACAGAAGCATGTTAAACTGGACCAGAGTGCCACACATCGAGTAGTAGGGTTGTTCAGTAGGGTGTGTGGTCACCCAAGACTGCCAAAACAGGACCTCATCTTGGTATCTGACAGCAGTCACAGATTTTCTGATTAGGTGGAGCTCTGTATGACCACCAATGCTGATGCCAGCCCAATCCATGATTCCCCCACCATTGAAGGAGTTCCTTTCTCATATTCCTCGTTTACGCCAGATCAGGACCGCAAATTGAACCGTGACTCATTAGGATGCTCATCACGGTTCCAATGAAGATGCTCACCAGCCGACATTCCATGGGTTCTTTGGCATTCAACAAATAAGAGAATGCATACCATTTGACATGCAGTCTGTTTGGTTTCATATGGTCTGGGTGCATAGCCGTCATCCAGTGGCAGCAAGGACTTCTTTGTACTGTACTGTTCCACTCTCTTGAAAGGGATTCCCCAGTCTGATACTCAAGCTTTGTGATGTTCCAAGTGCTGTTGCCACTGTTGTCTGTTTGACCAGCTTCAAGACGTCCTATGGCTCTCCAGGCTTCACATGCAGGGAAATTGTGTTGCAGACGCATTGCAAGGACTTGCAAAGAAATTGCAGGATGTGCACTTTGCAGATCAGAGAACGTTCAGATACTCTAGCACTGTGAGTTGAGAAGGCATGTCTGTGGACTGTAAAAGGAAACATTCCTAGAGTAAACCCATGCCTATATGGGTATATGCAGACTCCACACAAAAGGCACCCAGATCACACCAACCTGGGCTCAGACCTTGGACCCTTCTTGTTGTGATGTGACATCGCTACTCAACAAACCATTGTACTGCCCACACTGACTTGTATTTAATTGCAGACATGCGTTATGTCTTGCATGTCTTGCAGGAAGCATATCTTTGTATTAGCATTTCTACATTAACGCTGCCATCACAGAAGTGTAAATAACCTTTATTTACTGACACAGCCCCATACCATGACAGACCCTGGCTTTTTGACTTACTGCTGTGTCTGGATATTTTTCTTTGTCTTTGGTGCAGCCGATGTTCAGTTCCTCCAAAACAAAACATCTGCAAAACTGATTCACCAATCTTACATGTTTCCACTGTGTGATGGTCCATCCCAGATGAACCTTGAGTTCAGAGAAGTTGACGCCAGTTCTGGATATGCTAGATATAACGCTTTTTAAATTTTGCACAGTAAAGTTTTAAGTGGCATTTGTGAATGTACGTATGCATTTCGCGCCGTTTTGCCAAAGTAATCCCTTGGCCATGTATCAGCTATTGATAAATGATGGTTCTTGAGCTAGTGCCATCTCAACGATTGAAGATCACAGGTACTCAGCAAAAGCTTGCATCCTTGCCCTTTATCCACTGAACTTCCTTGAATTGTTTCAATGATATTATGGACTGTAGAGGGAGAATTCTTATCCATATGAAAAAAAATCTTATTGAGCAAACTTGAGTTTTTCTGCCTAGCTTTGCTCCTGAATGACTTGGATGCTGCTTTTTTTTTTAACCAACATTTGATTCATTGAATGAATCTTTTGTTATACCGAGTTATTTTTATTTGGCAACTTACATTTCATCCCAACTTCTTCTCGTTTGGGGTTGTAAATCACAGCGACTTGTATGTCTTTGGGAGACCGATTTTGGTGAGATTTTTCAGCTATCAATGAATTCAGCTTAGGCTTGCACACACTGAAATTCCTCCAGATTCTTTTAATCGTGAATAATGATACGCACTGTGGAATCATTTTAATCATCTGGGTTTGTCACATACCATAGTGGTTGTAATTATTTTTAGGAGATTTATGTGAACAGAATTGGAAAAGTATTTCAATATTCTAAAATAGGTATAAATGACTGTAAAGGTGAAGAGTTAGGAGGGCAGTTTTTTTTCAATCACTGGCTGATGAAGTGCTTTAGGATACTTTGCTCATAGGACTAGTTGTATCCGGTTGTATCTAGTTGTTTCCAACAGTGGAAAACTGAAAATGTTCATTTTGTTTGTACAGAATAGACTGTGACTAAATATATTTTTGACAGATTTCTTTTTTCAAACCACTGTCCTGATATTTCTCCCTTTATTCAGATTGCATCAATAAACAACATTGTACTTATGTGCTTTTGCAGCTTACTACCTATAATTAAAAACAACTTGCTGGAACATGCTTGTGGCAGTCCCCTTCTCTTACAATATTTAATAGTTTGATTGATCTGAGGCATGGGAACTAAGATGTGATGAAAATGATTAAGCTTTTTAGGATTAACTCTCATTACGTAGGTGATTAGGTGATTGTATTCTTATTGTTTGCATTACCAGTGCCGATAGAGAGAAAGCCAAACGATTCATGTAGGTCTTAAGTGAGCATTTACAAATATGATAGCAGTTGATTACCAATGCCTACCACAGTAAGGCCTGGTCTTAAGGTGCGTAGTTGTGTAGGGTCCTTACATGTGGGAGCTGCTAAACACACTTGTCTCATTTACTGCCCCTGCTGATCCCCAACACGCACGCAGCCAGGCCATCTTGCCACTGTACCTGCCTCGCAGCCACACAATGGAGATAAGGCATTACTGGAGTGAAGAGTGCCATTCAAAACACATTTAGAACAGAATAAGCCAGAGGCAGAACTTGATCAAAAGAAAACAACGCTCAGAACATTTTATTACTGTCAGCACGGTTCACACATGAACTTCTTAGCACATTTAATGCTACACATCCAGTAGATTGACATCGGGATGTCTGCGTGTATGTGTGGAGGAATTGTCGTTAGATTCGTGTTAGCTGGTACCAGAGGCAGGAAGGCATAAAATTCTCCATCTTGTCTGCAAAAAAACCCAGTGGTGCGAAGAGGGTGCTGAAGAACTGTGGGAAGGAAAAGAAAAAAAGTGTTACATTAAAAGGGAGCTAAAGAGATGGAGACTTGCTACATTTGTAATCAAAATCATTGGCACTCCTGAAAATAAAGTACACTATGTAAAATATTTCTGGAACTAAAGCGTGTAGTTAAACGTATTTGTATATATACTCTGTGTCGGTGTAGCTGAAAAGCACAAGCCATGAAAAAGCAAAATACAAAGTTTGCAGGAAAAATTCTTACAAAGTTTAAAATTGTGCTAAGACATATTTATGGCACCTTCTTTAAAGATTGAAGCAAAGGACAAAATCAGACTAACCTGTGATTAAATAATAATTAGACTCACCTGTCTAAGGAATCATGGTAAAAGCAAGAGAGCTCTCTGAGCAGACCAGAAATGCAATTAGCACTAAGTAGAAGCAAGGATATAATACTATCGCCAAAGATGTTGGCTTCTGGGCTTCAACAGTTCCAAATGTCATCAAGAACTTAGCTACTGAAACAACAGTCAAGAACCTTCGATGATGTGATGGAAACATCCCAGGAAATCTGGTTCTGGTTCCTTGGTAATGCATACCAGTGTCATGTTTATACCCCAAAAATGAAGCTTATAATGAAAAGTGCACTCTAGCTACAATGAAACATGGTGGAGGTGGCATAATGTTGTATAGCTGCTTTGCTTCCTATGAGACTGGAGTCTTTGAACATGAAAAAAATGAAATCAGAGGATTATCTGGGTATTTTAGAGAAACGTGCTCCAAAGTGTAAAGAGACTCAACTTCAGTAGACCAAAACAGGTCCTATAGAAAGATAATGAGCCAAAGCACACATCCAACTGTACACAAGAAAAGCGGGAAGAAAAAAAAAATTATATATGTTTTATTCCAGCAGGGAGTCCTGGTCTCAATCCAGCTGAACATCTTTAGCGCTATTCTTGGGAGGTTGTCACTGTTGCCAAATATGCTATTTTGGTTCTTGACTTTTTTTGTGCGACTGCATTTATTTTCACAGGCCAACTTTTTGTTGAATGCATCAGCCTAGGCTAGTAAAATATTCTAATGATACAAAGTTGGGACATATCCACTTATTTCTGAAAATATTGGCTGGTTTAATACTAAACAATCATGTGTGCCAGTAATGTTCACCACAAGTGCATTTGCATTATAATACAATACGTTTGTGGAAATCTTTTCCCTAGGCATTGTGGATGTACAACTGAAAATTTCATTTCGTTTATCTTGGTTCCGAGACAGCTGGCGGGTGTTCCAATACTCCTAACCCTAAGCCTGTACTTTGTGTATGCTCCTCTGGTGGTTAAATAGTAAGGAGTTGTGTTACTGAGTTGCATATAATAGTCTGTGATCGTATATGCCGATATGCTCCCAGAGAAAGGACATTAATCTTTCTAAAAATAATAACAAGTAATAGAAGTAACTGGTTGCTGATTCGCTGTCCACTAGCAGTCAGTGGAGCAGCCTGAAAAAATAAACTGCCATTCAAGTCAATGCCCTAGATGCCTTAAATATTTAATGGAAATGACAAAAGTGTGACCCTCTGACTATTAGTTTGAGACATGGTTCAAGAAGGACGCAGGCCAGACACAAACACTGGCGAACTGTGCATCTGAAAAGCGTTTGAAGGCCCACAGCACAACCCACCATAAACAAGAGCTTAATGTGTTTATGAAGCGATACATTTCACAGATGAACAGATGGGAGAACACGGGAAGTTTAAATCGCAGTGGCAGCGGCGAGGGAGGGGAAATGCCGACGGTCAGAGATGGGGCTGATGAGGATTCATCCATTTTAATGCAGATCTCAGGAACAGATATACCTAGTGTAAATACGTGTTGCAACATGACAAATGAGTATGATTAAAAAGATAAAGGCTGACAAGATTTGGTGTCCTCATGTTGCTTAGTTTATCACGAGAACAAATTACACTATTAATCGTGGTGGAGAAGAGAGTGCTAGGGACACACTACGATGTGCATGCTTGCAGTTGTTGTTGGGACAGAAATGGAACCATGCACATGTCATTGTGTATGCGTCTGTCAAAGGGAAATAGACAAAGCCTGATTCGAACAATCTGTGTCAATGGCAAGCTCTCTGGTTATCCTTTTCCAAATAACGAGTAGCTGTAAGTGCATGCAAACCAAACGGACATCGATCAACAACGGTGGGAAACAAACACAAAGAGGCGACTGTCTAGTCACGCTATGTGGAGCGCTGCACTCACACAGCTACGGCTTGTGAAGTGATTGAGCTGCAGCCAGTGCTAATCTGGAGGACATTTAGAAGTCATGGTCCATGCTCTGCTTTTCCTCACCTCTCTTCCTGTTGGTATACACCATTTAATACATTACGCAGACTCGACTCTCAACCGTAAATGCTTGGTTTATGTGGAGTCTTTCCCAAAACTCAAGCCTGGCCCTAGTGTAAGGGCACATTTACATGGTCCAAGTCAAATTCAAATAAATGACTAATAACAATTGCAAGTGAATAATTAAGTAGTAACAAATAAATAAGCTGTATGTGTACATGTAGAGCAGAATGTGCATACTCATCACCAGCACCCACAAACTTGCAATTAGTGATGCACCATTTGTTGAGTAGTTTTAATTAGTTACATCAATCAAGTAACTAATTGCCTTAATGCAGGTCTTCGAATGTGGGAGGAGTCTGAGGACTGAACTAGGAATAAACTGGGAAATATTACACAAAAATCTTATACTGTATTGTTACAGGACACCAAGGTACAGACCCAGAGGTACCCAAAACCACAATCCTCCCTTGACTAGGCTTCACAGTTGGGATGATGGTTTTTTTTTTTCAATTATTGAAATTGACCAAAATTACCGATTTACCAATGATCATCATTATATGTGTATTTCTTCCAGTGTTTACAATACTTTGTCCTGGCAATGTCTGAAGAGCACCGTTTTTCTCTGTACTGTACTTTTTGTTCAGTGTTATGATTCTGGAAACATGTAGGAGGGAGAAATAGAAAATGCTCAGGATTTCTCTTGCAGTTCCCACTCTTCTGCATTGCACACAGTGATCTCTGTAGCATATTTGAACTTAAAATACTAGTAGTAACAACACTAAAATCCATTCGTTTGTAGATCATTTAACTCATTGTAAATTAATCAAATCTTTAGAGAAGGCTTTGTTGTTGTTCCATTTTATATTTCTTGTTGTATGCCTTCTGGAATTTCTGAATTTTTGATTTCTTTAAAACTCTTGCGTATGTGTTTACAGAAGAGGACAGCTCTATAACCAGTACCTAAAATCACACCTCACTAATCTAAAGAAGTGATATTGAAAGTGATATTGAGTGTTCCTAGAGATCCACACACCTGTGAATCAGCATTATGGCTAAATGGATTTCATTTAACATTACTACTCCTGTGGTTGAAGGTGAAAGCCAGCTGCTAGAAGCAGCAGTTCCAGAGGCCTGGTGAAATTTAAAAAGTGATCTGACAAACTAGCATGCAACAACTGAACTGGCATCCTGGCCTGCACCCAATAAAGTTCCGGCTAGCATGCGGAATCCCCAGGACCCTGACAAGGATAATAGCCTTGTGAAAGTAACCTCAACTTTCACAAACAGAAAATGACAGGTTTTTTTTTCTTATTCAGAATATAAGGTGGCTGTTATATAGAGATAGGACAATACTTTACATACATATACTTTAAACTAATCTGAGAATCTGTCCAACAAAATGTCACATATTTTCAAACATTGCTCACTGTTTTGTATGTGCAGTTAACAAGTAAATGTTCACTTTGTAACTTTGTCACTTTGTAATGTCAATACTGTGTTTATATACCCCAGATTTGAAGAGTTCAAAGACACCAGTGTGAAATGTGGCACGAAACTGGAATGCCCAAAGTAAGCCCATGTCAAACATGGGGAGAACATGCAAACTCCATGCAGGCTGGACTGTGACGTGAACCTAGGTCTCTGGAGATGCAATACACCCAGTCACACACTAAGGGCACGTTGCAAACACAAACTAACCTAACATACATCTTTGGAATGACTAAGTAAACCAAAGTACCCAGAGAAAACCACGCAAGCATGGAGAAGACATGCTTCACACAGGCAGAGCCCAGAGCCTGGATTGAACTGGGATCTCGGACCTGTGAGGTGGCAGTGCTAACCACTGCATCAACATGCCGCCTCCCGGGCACAATAGGCAACATAAATGAAAGAAACACAGATTGATATTTATATTCGATAATACAGGTGCGATTCAATTTCAAATCAAAGCTGGTTTCTTTTTATACACATGTTGTATGGGAGCATATAGAATCAACAAACTCCAGGACAAAATATATCAACATAAGTGCAAAACTGCTATAAAGCCAAACATTTCCTGTTAAAAATGTAACAAATGTTAGAACAATCATTCTATTGCATGTGCAATACGTATTTACTTACGTATACAGGGTGAGTCAAACGCCACAAAGACACCCTTTTATTTCAGAGACAAATGGGAATACATATGAATACCTGAGTAATGGGTGATGGGGTCTATCATTTAGGCTATGTCAGGAACATGGAACTGGAACATCTTGAAAGCTTCCATATTGGATCAAGGCCAAGTTTTCCCAATAGTAAGGTGGATATGAAGCATACTGAATACCAAAATTGTCTCAGAAAACTACTGTTGGAATATTGCAAATCTAATTTGGACAAAAGTGTTGTTGTTCATGACAGGTAAATGAAGATTTAATTGACCATTCTGATGTCCAGAGACAGCACTGTTGCTTCCCTCATAGCCATATTCAGACAATCCAAAACTGTGGACAATAAGCCATGTAGTGGTCATCCAAAGAAACCTCAATTATGGTTTTGAGAGCCTTTGCGAAAAGTCGAAAATGTATCATGTGACCTATCCAGTGACTTTTGTCTCACCCTGTATTTGTGCCATAGTACTTATATAAGCAGGGAATTTTCAAGCTGTGCCTGACTTCTTTCAGATGACGTTATGTAAGTATGTAAGTATTCTGAGTATAAGCATTTCCTTTATACATTAATATATTTGTATATACTTGCAGCAACTTTATACTTTTACTTAGATATTTTTATATTTTTGACAGAACATTATGTGAGTGTGCAAGACCGTAACTGTGAGTAGGTTTTTTTTCCTCAGGAGTTGCACAACAAATTTCATTGTATTTAATATACAAAGACAGTAAAGGCATTAGTTAAATTGTGAGAGTTGCGTTTTCCTTTTATCCTACACAAACAGGAGTAAAGGTAATGTGTATAAATGCAAAAAAATAATAAAAATTACGGCAGGTAAGACTTACGGCTTTGACAAAGACACCCATGAGGTCAGGAAACTGGTGTGTGAGCATGGCCAACATGGCAGTGAAGGAGCACAGGCCTGCAGTAAACAGAATAAAGAACGGCAGCTCCTTCTTTGGATACACCGACACTTCATGGAACGCTGAGGCAGAAACACACAATCACATTTTGAAACTAAATGACCTGAAAGGCGTAGCTATTACACAGAAATGAGGGCATACATACAGGGTAGGAGCTCTCTGTCTGCTGTCTCTGTACAGCCTGGGTATGGGTAGAACAAATGACCTTTCTCCAGTGGGTATGGAATGATCCGGAATGCTGGAGAACAGAACAGAAAGACTTACTTAAACAATCCAAAACCATCTAATAAAGCAAACCTAAAGCAAAACACACCATTTCACCCCACTTATCTTGGTCTGGGTCACAATGGAGAGGGGTGGGAATTAATGGACACCTCAACTAATCGATTCGATTATGAGGGTTATTCGGCTATTAAACGTTTATTTGATTATTGATGCATGTTTTTTAATATAGGATTTTATTCATCTTACAGTTATTCCACGACTTCCATTTAGGTCTAATTGTAGACTGTAGGGTTCACTATGTAAGTAATGGCGGCCTTACACCAAAAGACTTTTCAAGCAATTTCACTGACAAATCGGTTTCGCTCGTGTTATCTACAACATTTGGTAAGGGGGACTAGACAGCTGTTTTAACTTACTTAACTCAACTTACCCAAGTGAGTATCTTTCCTCATCTTGATGGTCTTATAAAATTAACCGTCTTTAACATGTCACAGGTGAGTGTGCAAGAAATTCAGTGTGTATCTGGATAGCACAGGTAAACTGCAACAGTGATGTTTGTACAGTTTACTTTAGTAGGTATAGACCTACAGGTATCTGATTAAATCATATAAACTCTTCATTTTACCATGCTATTTACTTTTGTTCTTGTTTTGTACAGAAGCACTGCACTCTAAAATGTAAGGGACATTATAATATGTGCAATTCAAGCACTGACATAAAATAGAAATGCAATACTGTACATTAAATAATTAAAAGTGGTCTTGCAATACTTCAGAAGTCTTTTTTTATTTTACTGTGTGGATGACATTTTATTTTATTTATTAGTGATCTACTACTACTACTATTGTTATTATTCTTATTTTAAATAGTGTCAAAAGAAATCAAAAGGACTATTTAGAATATTGCAACTAGTGATCATTAATCAACTTTAGTCTATTCAAAGACTAGCGCATGGTTAGCAAGAAAAAAAACTCCGAGACAGGACACCATATTGTGGATTCAAAGTGCACCGCATATAGCGAAAGCCCTGTTTTTTAGAGTGATTGCACACAGTTGCAAATCCCTGGCAATACAACTAGCAATAGTGATTGTAATTCTGTTTGAACTAATTTATGTGGAAGTTTAGACCATAAATATGCTGTACATTGATATGTACATCTCTGGCTTAGACAACGTTTGCCTGTGATCTGTGCATGCCACAAACTGTCTGGGTTGCGCTCTAGCGTTGATATTTAAATAATTAATTAAATAATCGATTTTGTGAATTGACGCTAAATCATCTAGCTCAGCATTGTGATGCATCTAATTGATTTCTACCCCCACTCCTACAATGGATGGTCTGGAGCCTAATCTATAATCCAAATGGGGTAAGCAGAAGTGCTTGATTTATTATAATAGTCTCAATTTTAGTCCATTTTATTAATTTATTTTTTTAATTTCTTTAAATTTGTTTTTGGTTTGAATTTATATACTTGACGACTGAGGGTATAAACTAGCATTATAAATGTATGATTTAGATAGCTAATTTGTTTATTATTGAGTTGAACATATAAGATCCAGGCTGCCCAAGGAGGTTGAGACTGAGTCTTAATCCTGCCATGGTTTCTACCTCATTATATAGGGAGTTTTACCTATTGCTGATACTGGCCAAGCCTTGCTCAATTACCTCTGTGGAGAGAGGTGGTTGTAAAGGTTTCTTTGAGACAATGCTCTGTGGTAAAAGATGCCATATGAATACATTTGACTTGACTTGAAGTACACCATGTACAGAACACCAGTCAATCACAGCACCAACCAACCTTCACCTTGCAAGATCCATCTGTGATGTATTTTGCAAATTTATTTTGCTGGGAGTAGCTTAAAGTTTCCATTTTGTTTAAAACATTGCATTTGCAGTAGTTTGTTCTATTTTTAATTAGCTTAGGATTACATATTTAACAAAGTAGTTCTCCTAGGCCTATACAAAGGAAAATAATACTCATGTTGGCAAAGCTTCAGGTTTTATTTGTGTCACAATCGCTGATTTGTGATTTATAAAAAAACATTGTAGGACCAACTTAATCACTTATATGTAGATGAGTTTGTTAATTGGCTTGACCAGGTTAGTAAACATTGAATATCACTAATTGCAACACCCCCTTCTTCGACATTGTTTTTTTACAATGCAAATTCCTAATCTATCTGAGATAGGAGTTTGGTTGAGTAGGATCTTCAAAGCATATATCATAATACCGGATCTGTCGATTGGTAAGTTGCCAACGGGATTTAGATAGTCTTATTGGTATCAGGAAGGTGGCTTGATGTCCAACCAGCTCAACCATCATAGCCGGTTAAGTTACTTTAAGCAAGCACGACATTAAGCGCACCAAAAGGAGGTAATTGCTGACATGTCAGAACAGTCAGTTCTGTTCTCCAACTCATGCTTATTGACGTCGCTTGTGCTGCTTTGTACTCTGGTGTTTTCCTCCTTTAACTCCTAGATCTAACAAAAGTAAGAAGGTAAGAGGGTGTATATACTTACTGCCCTCCCAGGTACAGTGGAGCAGGTTGAGAGCTCCTTCTGCTCGTTTCCAGTGCTGCAGGTGAAAGAATGCGTATGCCACTGCTTCACTATCGCCTCTCTTCAGAATATGCTCTGGAGGCAGGATCAGACTCTTCATCTCTAAAAGATACTAAAAACACAGATACATATATATATACACATACACACACAAGGTATTACGAACCATGTCATGCTAAGCATAGTGTTGTCATGTCCCGATTTATTCAGAATGAAATGTTATCTCACTCATACAATCAAAAAGAGTAAGCACTTTTGGTGACAGACTGTGGGGTTTAGAACTGCGTGCAAAGGAAATGAGAGAAAAATAATCAATACATTAATATTATTTAAATTAATATTTCGTTGAAGTTTTTCTGTATTCTTTATAGGAATAATAAGTTGTAAAAATGAATTGATGAATATATTAGAATACTAAATTGAATGGAATATGTGCAGAAATGTAACTTTATCTGTAAAACTGAAGACGTCTTCAATGAAAACATTTAATTCATGTTGTTCCCAAACACAACAGCACTACTGGATGCCAGCGGGAAAGTATTCAGTCTCTCTGCCTGGAATAACCAACTACCATCGACAAGCTTCCCCAAATGACAAAATATGTCCCGTTTTATGAGCCATGTGACTTCACATATACATCTGCCCTAGCCATCCTGACACAGACCAATGGCATTAGATTGGCAGCTGTTGTGGGTGGCATCCCCTGGCACACATTCATAAAGTCTAAAGTGCTTGCTCCTTTGAAGTGGGGATAGCATGTCAGTTGCCGATGTCTTTCATGTGGGCAGAGCTCCTAAGCCTGTGTATCTCTGCTAAGCCTCTGCTTGCCTCACACAGCTCCTCACTCTTTCACTGTGACAACACTTTACTGGGTCTAGAGGACAGGATTCACGGTCAGGCAATCTGGGTTTGGCCGAATATCTCTGTGCATAAACCAAAGCAGGCACACATAAAAAGTCCACTTTTTCCTGGGCAGGGTTCCAGGGCTGTCTAGCATACATTCATGGAAAATATAGGGTACAGACATAATAAACCTTAATCTCAGGGTTGTGAAGAATTCACTAATGTAGCACCACGGTATTAAATGCATTGAAAAGGTAGATCAAAAAAGTCAGCTCAGGAAATGAAATATTGTGGGCTCTTAATGTGCAGGTTGAGTCAAAAGGCACAATACACCCTTTTATTTTAGAAACAATAGGGAAACTGACATATCAGAATACCCCTGTAAGTAATGGGTGAAGGGGCTATATTTTAGGCTATGAATGGCAATTATTTCTAATGGGAAGGTGGTCATGTAGCACATCACCGCAATTAAATTTTAATTTTGCAATCTCTCTCCAAAAGCTAGCAACACAAAGTTCAAAACTTTGTTGTTCGCGACAGGTAACTAAAAACGAACAGCCACGTAATGGCCATCCAAAGACCTCTACCATCAAAGAAACGTTAACAGTGGTTTTTGCAGCCTTTGCGAAAAGTCCACAATGTAGCATGCGATGTGTTCTGTGGCTTTTGGTTTACCCTGGATTCACAGTTTGGCTAAAGAGTAATGACAGTTGTTTAAATACTTAAGTCTCTGTCTCTCTTTTAGTCTCAATTTCAATTGGACTATTGTCACTGAGACCAGTTGAATATTATGCCCAACCTTACCGTTACCAATGTCTGTATGATGGAAGGCCAGAATGTTAAACTAACGCACCACAAGCGTGCCAAATTACACACTAATTTAAACAAATTCTGTAACAAAATATTTTTGGTACACTTTACATATCTGAACTGCCATAACGCAGGTATTTACATCACATTACTGAAGGTCTATTATAGGATGAGAAGATTCCTTCAATTGTCTACAGTCGAAATTAAAGCATGACTGCTACTTATTTACATGAATGCTTAAATGGTTCATCTTAAAAAGTTACAATCTTAGTACACAACATTGCCAAACAATAATCACATCAAGATGAGCTCCAGAGTTCATGAAATAGAGTCAATAACATACTATTCTCTAACATTAGCCAGGAATCACTACCCCATGCTCAATATCAGTGTTTAATTACCTGAAGAAACCAAGCAAGTTCATTCTTGACTAAAAAGATTCATTGTGAAGCCCTAACATAATAAAGCAACTACAATGACCTGCTAATTTCAAAGAGACTGAATGATCACGTTTTTGAGATGCAACTGCTGAAAGCATTTAGCGACTCCACAATGTGTCCCACCGTCTATCTTCTGTGGGGGCATGCATGCACCATGGCACTTGAAAGTCCAGGTGTGTGTGCAAGGTGTATTCATCTTAGAACAGGTGCAGGCTGGAGGTGTGGGCGTGTATGTATTTGACATGCATGGGCAAGTTGGAACTAGGTCCGGACTTAAAAAGGAACAAGGGGCTAAAAATGCTTTAACCGTGTTAAAAGAACTGACTTAAGAAAGGAAAATAAAAAGGAGAGGCTCATAAACAAGTTCAAACGATTGTTGTTGTTGTTATTTGTACAGCTGTTCTACCTGCATATTTGATAATGGGAAACAAAAACTGGGTGGAACCGAGTGAATTTAAAAGGGGCGGTTTAAAGGGGAGGCAATCTCACCAGGCTCACTACATGCAACTCAACACAGTGCAACAGTAGCACCTAGTGGTCAATTAACTTAGTACTGCAAAGAACTCCAAGAGACAAACGTTTTTTTGTAAACCTTTTTACAGTAGGGATTGTTTCCAAAGTCGGTGGAGCAGTTCCACAATATTCAGTATTACAGAACTCTCCACCATACTTAACAGTGCAAATAAAGTTTGCATAACCTTACATAACCTTACTTTCAAAACTGGCCCACCCGGAGCGTCTGTTTAACTTAAAATCGTGAAAATCCACTAAATATTCCATAAGCATGTATGAAAATTAGTCTGAAAATTAAAATCTACTAAACTGAAATATTGAAACCATTTCAGTTTTAAAATGCAGCTATATTTACCATTATTAGAGTTGGGTAAAGTAGAAAACTGTTACTGAAATAAGTACTCTTACATTAAAAAATAAGTTTAGTTACTCAAGTTAATGTAACTCGTTAAAACAAATATGTATCTCAGGACTCATTACTCATTACATAACTTAGATTTTTTTTTAAACATTCCATACAAATGCAGACAAAAATATATAAATGTATAAATATTTAGTGTGCATTTTATTCATTTGTTTTTGTCCATGTTTTAGGGATTTTTCCTGGTCAGGGTCACGGGTGCTCTGCCACCTATACCTAGAGGGTATAGCAGATCTTGCCAGTGTAGCATAGGACTGGGTTGCTGTTGCAGCACCAGGGGGTGATTCCCTAGAACAGCGTTCTAAAACTCAGCCACAGTCAGCTGTGTCTGAATATGACACTGTGGCTCTGCCAGGCAATACCACTGCACCACTGGGAATTGTATTAGTGTATTAAACCACTGCACCAGCTCGCTCTTATCGTAAAAGCAAATTCCAATTACAAGACAACCATCGGTGTACACTATAAAGTTACATAGGACAGTGGTGGCCTAGTCGTTAAGACACTGGAGTATGGACCAGAAAGTCCAGGGTTCTAATCCCACCTCTGTCAAGCTGCCACTATTGGGTCCTTGAGCAAGGCCCTTAACCCACCATTGCTTGCATTGTAAGACTTTGTCAATTGTAAGTCGCTCTGGATAAGGGCTTCTGCTAAATAATGAAAATGTTAAATCATGTTAAGTCATCTACCACTTATAACTGTAGCACACAAACAGCTTGGTAGAAAATTGCACAGAAGACCAGATTAAGCAATAGAAACCAGGTAGTTAAAGGAACTCACCAATAATAACAACAATAAGATAAAGATCTTAAATATAAGAGCTTTATTTCAGTATTTCATTCAAGATTTTTTATTGCAATGGTGGCTGCTATCATACAGCATCCACTGTTTTTCTATGGAGAATCCAGAGTTTGTTTTTATTATGAAAGTGTGACAAATTAGTGTTGCTGTGAGAAAAGTTTCACTGGGTAAGAGTGTCTGATAAATGCTGTAAATGTAGGCCAGGAGTTAAAATAGATCCGGGGGTTCATATCCCACACCTCAGCAAATTTGCTACTTTTGCTACCTCGTCTGGATAAACATTAAACCTCTTTATAGTAAATACTATAATCTTTGTTTAGATTAAATCAACCACCTTCTGATCACACATAACTGGTCCACGACAGTATGGTTAGAAAGAATGCTTTCAAAACAGCTCTGGGATAAAATAAACAAGATAAGACAAAAAAAATCAAAAAAGGCTTACACTCCCACGTGGAAATGCTTTTGGGGAAACAACCTTAAGTTTTGATGGCAAGAAATAAGCTTCTTCTGAAAAAGTGCGATGGAGTATGATTTGCACTTCTAATCTCATAAGGCAAAAGGTTTTATGAAGGGACTAAGATTTTACGCTTTGCTCACTTCCTGTAAACAAACTAAACACATCCAGCTGCATTGCACACAAAATGCACATAGTGTTCCTTATTAAAAATACCTAACATAATAATAACTGTTCTGTGATCATGGTGCCTTGGCAGCACTGTCAGTGAAGTCACAATAAAATATTGTAATGCAGCAAGCAGGATTAAACAAGATAAAATCGTTATTGAATTATAAAAACAATTAACTAATTCTGTTGAAGGTCATAGTCCATCAGTATGGGTCTGTAATGCTACTCTAATGAAATCATGTTTAATCAGCATCAAAAGCAGCAAGCAAACAAATGCTATTAATGCAATATAGGGATAAAAGTCTCATGACCTGTTGCTTTGACCATTTCTATGTAGCCTTCTTTTTCTCATAGCTTTTTCAATACTGCCAGAAACTAATATGCTCATGTACAGTTTTCAAAGAATCAGTGTTTCAGTTATTTTGTTAGGTTGATTGTGCAATGGAAACATATGTACAGTGTATTTATCAGCCTTAAGATTTTTTTACAGTAAAAATATTTCAATTAAATTCTCAAATTTCCAGTTTGAGAGTAAACTAACCATGAGGTTTGTGTCTAATATTAAGTCAATCACTTATTAAGTTGCTTGACTTAAACCTGACATTGGTGCTTCTGAGGTCCAGGCTACTTTGTTAGTTTATTTGGCTTCTTTAACGCCTGCATCAGTGGCCATCTTAATGACACACACAAGGTTATACCCATACACAAGGTCAGCTCAAGACAAGATATATATATATATATATATAAACCTGACAAGCATGTCTTTGAACTGTGGGAGGACACCAGAGTACCCAGAGTAAACCCACACAGACAAGGGGAGGACAAGCAGACACACAGAAAGAACCCAGGCCTCTCCGCCCTGGGATTGAACCCAGGACCTTCTAAGTCCAGGCTAGCAATATGATGTTACTACAATCGAAAATAATTAGTGCATAACAAGTTAAATGATTAAGATATCCCAAACATAAAGGTAAGAATTTCTGATAGCAAAGAAACTCCAAATAAGTCAATAGAAATTTGTAGACAGCACAGATCACCACATACGCCTAACCTTTGGTACATGTGGGTTGAACTCCACAGCTCTGTGTATGGCCTCTACCGCATTCATCTCTGCAGTGCTTAGACCTCGCCTTGAGGCTGTTTCAGGTGAAAACCTGAAATCAAGGAAACACATACAATACAATTTAATGCTGTAAAGCAAAAACAAAGTGTATTCAACTCTGGGAATGCACACAACTCACCCAGCAGGCACACCCAACACTTACTTGTCTGACACTGCTCGTGCTTTAAGTAATGCAGATGTGTAGCATATAGTGGCAGATTTTGGCAAACTGATATCTAGAAAGCAGATAACAAAACCAAAAAGATGACACACGACTATTACACAACATGGCACAATCAGAGTACAGTTATGGCATGACTCCTACTGAGAAAGGACAATTGTAACTTAAATCTTCAGCTCACCATCATATTTTGCTAAAACTGCTTGTACGTCAGCGTAGGCCTGCAGTTCCAACAACGCTTCTAATAGGTTTTCATGGATATTTAACATTCCAAGTAAAGGATATTCTTTTATTAACTAAGGAAGAAAAATCACAAGAAACATCACAACAAACCCATTCAAAGTTGACTAATAATAAATAGCATGCAAAAAAACCTCATTCAACATTTTTTATATATTATACAGTATTGTGCAAAAGTCTATATTTATACTGCTCGCAAAAATTAGGGGATATTTCATTATGAAATATTTTAGTTTGAATTATCTCCCATTTTTGAGCAGTGTATAATTTCTGCTTATAATTAAAGTTTTAGTTGTGACTGCACTTTGTAAACCCAAATTTCAATGAAGTTGTGGGACGTTGGGTAAAACATAAATAAAAACAGAATACGATGACTCGCAAATCCTTTTCAACCCATATTCAATCGGATACAGGATATTTAATGTTCAAATGGATAAACTTTATTCTTATTTGGAAACATTCACTCATGTTGAATTTGATGTCTGTAACACGTTCCAAAGAAGTTGGGACAGGAGCATGTTTACCACTGAGTTACATCACTATTCCTTTTAACAACACTCAAGAAGCGCTTGTGAACTGAGGAAACTAACTGATGATCTTTGTAGGTGGAATTCTTCCCCATTCTTGCTTGATGTAAAATTTCAGTTGCTCAACAGCCGGGGTCTCTGTTGTCGTATTTTGCAATTTGCCACACATTTTAATGGGAGACAGGTCTGGACCGCTACTACACACCGCTGTTGTGGTGATGCGAAAGTGTGTGTTGAGCTGGTATGACTGGTGCTGATGGAGTTTTAAACATTGTCCACTTTATTAGAGACGACGTATTGCTCCACCTTGTAGATGTAAAGTCAGAGGCATTAGCTCGTCTGTTGCTGCATAGTTTGTGTTAGTCATTCTCTAATCAGGTGTTAGTAGTCCACCATCACACCATCAGTGTTTACAGGATGCTGGTGACTGGACATTTTTTGCCCCGCAGTGACACCAAGATGATTTAAATCTCCAGCAGTAGAGCCGTGTCTTATCCACTCATACCGGTACAATAGACACTACAACACCACCACACATACTGTTTCTGTACATAAAGTATTGAGTCACTGAAGGACGATTGAATGAAATTATAGAACTACTATGTGCAGTGACCACTAAAACTCAAATGAGGTTTTAATTAATAAGAAGAATATAAAAAAAACAAGTGAAAATGAACATCAAATCCTGCATATAAGGATAACCATTGGTCTTACATCTCTCATCATTTTCACAGCCTCCTTAATCCGTCCCAGTTTACGAGCACACATGGCCAATCTGCGCTTGATATAAACCAGAAGATTTGTGTCTTTACCAGCTGAGAAAGAAAAAGACAATTTGTATTATTTAAAGCAACACTAAAGACAGGACATGTTTGTGGTAAAACCAGCATGTGGACGTGTTCATGTACCAAACTTCAGTGCTTGTTTGAAGAGTCGCTCGGCTTCTATAATGGTAGTGGCTTCTTCCTCAGCCAGAAGTACATATGCTGCAGCACATCTAAGAAAATGTAAACAGGGTTTTAAAGGTTTTAGAGTGGCAAAGTGATCTGCTGGCCCCTTTCAGAAAGTCATTCAATCAGTCTGTCCTCTTCCAAAAAATCATCCCAAAACAAGACGCAGCAGATGCATCCTACGCAGGGATTCAGAGAAACCTTATTGCCCACCTACTGATTATACAATAGTTATTTTTCAAATATAGCAGGCAGGATTTACATAAGCTTAAATGCAAATATACAAAAAAGCGGGTTGTGAAAACCAACAACTTAATTAAAAGTCCCAACAAAACTTTCAATACGAAAAAAAAAAATAAATAAATAAAAAAAAATCAACAAATTCAAACTTAATTTATCCCAGAAACTAAAGTGCATGGACTTTATAGTTCATTTTACAGGGAATTCATTCATGTTTTAGAATTAGGCATGGTATATCTGGCATGTTTTGTAAGTGACATATCAATTTGTGTATACAATAACTGTACATTACTTGTTTCTTACACTTAAAATAGCTGGAAAAACACATCTAAAAATGTACCTCAAGTGAATCCTTATTCTCCTGTACTCTGTCTACTTTCTCATCACCAGACTCGTTGCCTTGTATCATCATTTTTAAAAGGTGCTGGTACAGGTAATTCCTGACTATGATGCACTGGCCTCATAGCAGATGGTAAATTAGGACACGATGTTTAAATTTTGTTGTTATATTATTTATGTTTGTATTAGAAATCCAAACCGGGATCTGTGGGTTCTCTTCAAACAACAGGAATGGCAAAAGCCATTTAGCGCAAACATTTTGCACTGTAAGATTTTTGTTTATTTGGCTTCTTTTAACGTTGCTTATCGGCATCAGTGGCCATCCAGCGACATGTGCAAGGTTACAATCGTACACAAGTGCATTTCGAGACTAGTCATACATACACACAAGTCAATGGCAAAAATGTCTTTAAGCTGTTGGAGGAAACTGGAACACCTTGAGTAAACCCATGCAGACACGGGGAGGACATGCAGGCTCCTAAAGGCTCATAAAGGACCCAGGCCGCTCCACCTGGGATTGAACCCGGGACCTTCCAGGTCCAGGTTAGCAATATGATTTTACTACAATCAAAACTAATTAGTGCATAACCATGCTGAAGGGGCAAAATATGAAGGGCCAAACTTTTATACTTGTCATCCCCTTACGACCAGAGCCAAAAACAAAAATATTTGATAGATTCTTGGAATTAGAATGTTGGAGCACAACATTTATATACACAAAAGCACAACATTTCAATAGAGTGGAAACTATACTACATCAAAAGATGTTTAGATTTGAGTTCTACTGCGCAACTGACAAGAATCTGCTGCACAAGAGGAGAAACTGTCTGCATGTCCATTTGGATTACTGAAGGTCCCTCGTGACTCAGTTATCTATGCTTTCAAAATAGTTACACTTTACAAACAGTGAATGACTATGGAAGACATTCTGAAATACAGACACACCAACACCATTACTAATATTTCCTGTTTCCGCAAGACTTGCAACTAAAATGTTAGCAATAAGTGTTAGCAAATTTTCAGGCTTATCTAAAGAAAAGAATTGGTGAACCATAAAAACCACAGATAAGATGCACAATAAAGGTCAAGCTATATGATCAACATTAACAAGGCCACTGCATATACTGTGGATTGTATGTCACTGTGGTTTATTAATTTATGAGCTGCACGATTAATTAATAAACCAACATAAAAAAGTGCAAAACGGAAAGAAACAAGATAAGATCTTCTAGAATACCACATATGCATTTTTTTCTTTGGTATTTCCAGGTTGTACTTATAGGTTTCTCTGCATCTCCGGCCTTACGCATGACACATCCAGTCAATTGTGTCTGTACAGTGGACAGCCAGGCCAAAAGCACTTCTCAAAGAGGAACACCAGATTCCCACGGTAGTGGAATCTTAGACAAAAGCACTACATGATTGCTGGGTAATCAGCACCTAATTGCTGTGATCACGACTTGTGCCCGAGCACGTACAGCAGCGCCAGCTGCCTCTGTAAAAACCTTTTTATAAAAATCTTCTATACATACTAAAAACAAAGGACTAAAATGAAATGTACAGTTAAAGCACAGAATCATTTATGAGTGAACCACTCCCAAAACACAAAATAGCAGTTAAACCGAAAGATGATACAGTCCATATATAACCTCCACCAAGACTACTGTATGAGGAATTTGTATGCCACTTCTTGTGTAACCGGTCTTTCACATGTAACTATGACACAGATGCATGTGTAAACAATCAAACAAAAAAATTCCCCAAAAAGTGTAACATTACAGAAAACGATGATCTACTAATTACCAGCTGACATTGTGGGGAAACCTTAAAAGTATCTCTGCATTAACAGTTGAAGGGGGTCTGGTTGAGTAATGAGTAAGAAATTCGTAATTTCTGGTAGAAATGTAAGTACCCTTTCCATAGCATGGTTGGCCATCTGTCCTTGACCCTTGACATGGCTGAAAGGCACTGCCATGACTCGAACCCAGGCCACCACAGTAGTGAGCAAGCAAACTGCCATTGTACCACCAGAGTGCCATGCATTAATAACACTCCTTGCATGCTAATTAACCTGTTAATTTTACTCACTCGTGGTTGAGCTCTATCGCCTGGTAGGCGGCTCTGATGCGAGCTTGAGGATTCCTCTCTCGCCAGGCCTTCTGCATAACTATTTAAATAAAACACATACACAGACCCAATGTCAACTAAAAACATGCATATAGTACGTTAGTAAGCAAATGTTTTAAGCTGAGGGTTCTATATTGCTCACAGAAATTTGAGGATATTTCAGAATAAAATTCCCGAACATACGAAACTGACCGGTGTCTTCTGGCTTAAGCTGCTGTGTGTCAGAAGTAAAAAAAGTCTGGTGGTCTTGCGCCGACAGGTTCATGTCGTAGTAGGTCAGAGGTTCTTTACCCGTCACCCATGTGTACCTGCAGAAAATATAGCAAGGTGGAAATGATTGTTCATGGCGGCCTATATTTGTACGAATATTCTGAAACGTGTGTAAAGATGCTAATAGCACTGAGACATAAGACAGGCTTGTCATACCTATTGTACTCAGCACCTCGAAAAAGGTTAAGCGGGTTCCTCCACACTTTGCACTCTGAAAGCAGATGCACACCGTCGATTAGGCATTTAGGCATTAGAGCACAGCACAGCTTCTAAACAGCAATATGAGGAATTATATATAAATATTTTTTCAGAATTCAAAAGAAAATTCTTCTTACAAATGATATAACATCCACACAGTTTACAGTTCAGAAAGAGCCAGTTTTATTACTGGAATGGACATTGATAAAAATGTTTCCAGCTTTCATGCAGCTCAACCTAGTTATATAAACATTATGTAATATTACATTACAAGTTGTATGGGGAAAAACAGAGACCAGGCAATTCTTTAGAACAATTGAACATACTGGGAAGCTCAGTGGGTAGCACTGTTGCCTCACAGCAATTAGGTCCTGGGTTCAATCCCTGGATCCTTTCTGTGTGTAGTCTGCATGTCCTCCCCACGTTTACTCCGTATACTCTGGTTTCCTCCCACAGTCCAAAGACATGCGTGTTAGGTTACTTGGTGTCTCTAAAGTAGCCCTTAGTGTGTGACTATATGACTGTCTGTGTGTGTGTGTGTGCGCCCTATGGTGGACTGGCGGCCTGTCTAGAGTTGTTCGTGACCAGAGTTGCTGGGTGGGCACTGGAAGATAATGGATGGGTGGAATTTAACATACTAACCGTATTTATTTAAAAAGAAGACTTGCTGTAACACATACAGCATTGGTACACTGTTATCTGTTAATTAATGTATATAGGTATCTGTAAATGAATATTACAATGTAAATTGAAAAACTAAATGAATGACCTTAAGTTCCCGCAAGCTAACTTAAGATACAAACAATGCAGACTAGACACAACACTTTTAGTTGGTCATTATGGAATGCTTATAAATGCTGCATATTAAAGGACTTCCAACATACACTGCTGGGCAAATTGGGCCAAACTTAAAACTGTAAAATATTAAGCTTCTGATGGTACCAACAACAACACATTAAAGCGAAAACTAGCAAAAACTAAGAAAATGCACTCCTGAGATCTGTAACACCATTTTCTCGTCAGTGCTCATTGCTGCGGTGAAATGTTGAGGGGGGGAAAACTGGAAACAAGGAAATTCACTTACAGTGTCTTACTGTAGTGGAAGATGAATCATGATTTATGTGCCAGTGTTTAATATAAAACTCACACCTCTGGGTGTACAAAATCTTCTATAATATTTTTATCTTGCTGTTTTAACCTTAAAAGTTAGTTAGTAGTTAGACAGATTATTAAAAAAATACATTTTAAATGCCAGATTATATCACGCACACAACGATTAACACTCATGCAAAATTCGAGTGAATATCTATTTGCCCACAAGTGACAAAAGACTGTAAGACATGCTTGTGATGTTAATGTTTTTCAATTTAAACGTTTTTATATTTGTACTAAAAATATATGTTAATTACACTGCTAATTTGAATTTCGAAAATATTCTTAAAATAATAATGTGAAATAAACACTGTTTACAAAAATAAGAGGATATTTCATTTTGAAATCCCCCCCCCCTTATTTTGTGAGCAGTATACATACCCAAATAGAAGCCAAAACATTAAAACCATCTGTTCATTCACAAAGTGTTATATGCCATTAAGGTCTGCATGAACACCCGGATCAAGAGCTTCCCAGTAGTAACACTCCCATCCCCGGCTTGTCATTTTCACTCAGTTCCCAGCGTAAACGATGCACATGTACACACCAATGTGAAGAAAAAAGAAAACTGGACTCATCAGAACGGATAATATTCCTTCATTGCGTCAAGATCCAGAGCATTTATCCCATATTTAACACAAGAACTGACTCTTTAGTTACCATCTAATATATCCCAGAGCTTAACATGTGCTGTTGTAATGAAATAATCAGTTCCATTTTATTTGGCTTGCCTATGGTTTTAATCCGTGGCTGATCATATTGCATATAGACATGTATACATTACCTAAAACATCAACACACTGCCACACAAGTGATAAAACTAGATAAAGAGAACTCAAAAGAGAATGTCAAAAGAAGGTAAACCATTGCTTTTAGTATCTGGTCTGTGTTGCAGTAACTGCAGCATTTCTGGTCACTGTTGCTCACATTAACCAGGAGGGATTTCAGCCCATTTATCTCGAAAACAACAGCTTCAGCTAAGGGATGTTAATGGGTTTCCTCACATTAACTGCTTGTTTCCGATCCTTCCACACTATTTCTGTTGGATTACAGTGAGGACTTGTTAATTCCCAGACATTAATATTAAGATTTATTTAACCATTCTTTCATATGACAACATATGTGCTTAAGGAGGTTTTGCTGCACGACCCGTATTCTTCTCTGTTTCAGTTCTCTGACAGACGTCCTAACGTTTTCCTATAGAATTTGCTTTTATGATTGAAAATGTATTATTTGATCATTGATGGCAGGCTGTCCCAACCCAGAAACAGCCAAATTGGCCCAATGCATAGGCCCATGAACATTAACTTTGGTCAACATGAAAGAGGTCTTTGGTTGCTTAGAAGTTTCCCTGGGGGCCTCAGGGACAATCTGTCAGACAGCCAAATAGTTGAGTTTGAACTCTTCAAAGATGGTTTTATAACCTTTTCCAGCTTGTCCAGCATCAACAACCCTTTTTCTTTGTTCATGCCATACTAAGACTTACAGAAAATGATAGATAACTTTAAAAGAAAGCAGGGTGCCCAATCACACCTGAATGTCAAATAATTGACTGAAAACACCTGATAGTCATTTCACCTTCAAATTGAAATTCACACACTTTTGTCACTCACAGATATGCAATACTTTCCTCAAAAAAATAAGTGACCAATCATAATAATTTTGTGTACATTCTATAAATGGCTTCTCTTGATTTACTTTTATGACTTTAAATATATTGGTGATGTTTAAAGGGCACATGAATAAAGAAACATAGATGATTATAAAGGGTTCACAAACTTTCAAGCACCACTGTTTCTGTGCATGGCTACCTGAAACACTGGGCCGCTGGTCCACTTCTCCATTAGCTGAGGAGAACAGACTTGCTGAGCTGTTGGTTTCCACACCACCAAGGAGAGGACGCAAGTGGCTAACAGATACTTGCTCAATAAAGGAGGTGCCATATTTTCTGAAATACCACCACTCAAAGATCTGTAATTAAAAGATTCCAAAAGCAGATAGTTTTGCATTGCATTTAGGACACAACCATGCAGTGACTGTACATCTTAACATTCACTGACAACATGGATAAGAAAACACTGCATCTATATGGTGACTAATTTCAAGAAGAGACTTACCAGTATAAGACCGGAGATGAGAGAGGAAGTCCCAGTGAGTGCAACGTAGAACTTGGGTGTTAGTGTGTTCAAAAACATGGATGCTGTTGAGAAAGTATTTAAATAGTTTATAGCCCTACATACACTCTGGTGAATTTATTAGGTAAACATGCACTTATTGGATATTAAAGAACCATCCCTGACTAATCCAAAGGGGTTACTCTGCCCTTTCCCAAAATCTCAACTGAAAGGGACCACCATCGACCACCATTGCCTTACAATGACAGTATCACGTCTGTGACATAATCACCACTGACCAGATATAATGTGTGTGGTTGGCTATCATTATCACAGACGTGACTCTTTCAGTAGTGTAGCACAGCAGCTGGGAGTTTCAAACAATTTGTGCAAATGCTCACTTGGAAACAGTCCACCGGCCAAAAATATCCATTCAACAGTTGTTCTATGGTCTGAAACTTACCACCGACGGTCTAAAGCATGACTAGAACACTGCACATGAAATAAATAGCCATAGTCTTTAAACATCCGAGAAACATATTTCAAACCTGTTTAAAAAAGCAGTATCATTACATGCAAAAAAGTCTAATCCCCTCTAGCTTTATGAGCGTTGGACTAATATACATTACTGAATAAATGCTGTACACTAGATGTCATGTTCTTTATATCTTCAAAAAGCTGAAGATAGTCAACTTGGTCCTATATATTAAACAAGTAAAGAGTTGCCATGCTAGTAACATGTTACAGTGACTGTGAAAAGTTAAAACTAAATACATTGAATGTAACGGAAAATAAAACTACAATGCTACAACAAATAACTAATTACATTTTAACATTTACAGCATTTATACTGTAGTGTTTTAGTTTAATTAAAAAAAACATTCAGTTTTAAGGTTACTAGTCTGAACGAGACTATATAGTTAGGCAATGGATAAGTAATCACGTGACATGTTTTACTATATTACTCTATTACTCTACTGTCTACAGTACACACATACACATACACACACACACACACACACACACACACACACACACACTACATGAACAACCAATTTTTTTGAATATTATAACTTTAAATATCACAATATCACTGTAGTGCCTATGGTTACATTTGAATCAACATTTTCTTAAGCTATTTAATTACAATTGGCTGCATGTGCTGCGTTGTTTCATCATCTACAACTAGTATTTCACTAAATATTACAGCAGCGGAAGGAACAAGGAAATGCACTTGGTTTACTCATAAGTTAAAAATTGTAATGTATGCAAGAGATTTTGCTTACACAAACCTAACACATTTCCAATAGACTGAGTGTAATTATTAATATATTATAGTTATACTTCATAATAGGTACTCAATTTTAGTTAACATAACTTGCTGCAATTTTCCTTCAGCTAAAAGAAGAACATAACTTTTTTTTATCCACTTAATCCTGGTCATGGTTGCAGGAAAGCCAGTGCCTGGCTGGCAGCACAGGGCAAAAGGCAGGAACGACCCTGAACAATCTACCAATCCATCGTAAGGTACACAAGCCCACACTCATGCAAAACACGAAATAAAAACAAACAATAAAAAAAGAATAACACCTGATGAACTCGAGGTTTTTGACAAAAGAGTAAGACCAAAATTGGCACTCCAAACAAACTCTGCAAATACGATAGAAGTGTGTTACACATAGAAGCTCCTTTGTTGATCTTTCTCTCAAATATTACTGGATGATATTGTAGTGATCCTATGGTGGTCCCTTTTACAAACTGTACAATTCAAGAAATTGGTACAAACAGTTGTGTACCTACGAGGTACGTGTAGGTGAACCAGTTTGTATTAAGTACAAAGTGTCAAATGAAAACTGATTGCACAAGAGCATCTCACGTCTCAGACTCATTCACAGGTAACATTGTGATGTTACCAATCGTGAAGGTCCAGAACGCCCATACTCTCAGTAACCATCACATCACATCCGTCACAATGATCCAACCCGGCCACAATCAGCAGGTTGGGTATCCGATCACCCCTCATATCACTGTGTTATGATAGAAGAAGCTAGCTCGCTAAAATAACACTAGCTCCATCAGCAGCAGATTGAGGTTTTTGACATTACCAGCAGCGACAGACTCCTGCAGCTTGAGCGGACTCCGCAGCACATAGATCATAGTTAACACCATGGCGAACCACACCGCACAAACATACGTCCACGAGCACGACAGCCACGACTTTAGCTTCTCCGCAAAGCCATGGGACTGAGGACTGCTGCTATTCTCGTCCGCCATTTTTCACCGTATGACCATAAACATGAGAATGACGGGATACCGGAGAAGTTGTAATATGCGAAAACCTCCACATGATGGCGTCTGCACCTAATTTATGTTTACCGCCCGTATTCGGGCAAACTCCACCTCCTAACACCGCCAGTGATTGATACAGTGTCTAACAATGACAAAAAAAAAATTCCCAAGATGGATACCACTTTTTCCTAATACAGCATACAAATCTAAATAGATATTTAAATATGCATCTTATTTCCTTAGACTTTGCGGCAAGTCTGTAACACATCTTTGTGTGTGTGTGTGTTTGTGTGTGTATATATAACACGGAGTTACATTGTGTTGTTAAAGTCTTCCCTTTATTTTTGAGCAGTGTGTATATATGAGAACTATATACGTTATATATAAGATATATATCAATATATATGGCAGCTGTTATGGGCTGTACTGCACGGTCCATAGTTGAAATCCCAAGTTGGCAGTGTTTGGTTAAGAAGGAACTCCTTAGTATTAATATGAAAGTGATTGGACTGTATGATTGTTTCTGCTCTGCAGTACTCTGGTTAAACGTAAATGTACTGTAAATGTTTAAAGACCTGCATGTATGACATGCATTACATTTTATCAGTGGTCCCGTGACCATGACCAGGATAAGCTAGGTTGTTACCCTTAACTGCTCTCTCAAATGATTGGTCAAGTGTTTACGCGTGCATGGCAGACGAGTACAAACTACACAAAATGAAAAGTGGTATGTAGGTTAAAACCCATAGTCTGATCTATATATAGGCTGTATATGTATCTACATCTATCATAGATGTAGATCTACGTAGAGCTTGGGTGGCTCGGTGGGTAGCACTGCTGCCTCACAACAAGAAGGTCCTGGGTTCAATCCCAGGCTTGGGTCCTCCCTGTGTCTGTGTGGGTTTACTCTGGTTTCCTCTCACAGTTAGGTTAATTTGTGTCTCCAAATTGTTATTGACTTGTGTAAGCAAACACCACAGCCAGGTAACTAGAAACAGCTGCACGCCAGTCCCAAGTCTGGATATATTGGGGAGGGGTGGAGAAAGCAATGGCAAACTACTCCGCTATCCTGCCGAAATACTTAATGGACATCGATAAAAGACAGAATTGTGTAGAGGTCGATAATCCATCAAGTGACTGAGAGTCATGTCACAATTGCCCATTTTTTATTTTTCCAAAACCATATTTGGATAATGTTGAAATATTGTTTTGCAATCTCGTCTGAAAACAAAGTGGATACTATTCAGCCAATTACAAACTCATACCGCATCAGACAGCCCGAATTACCTCAAACTGATACAAGTATGGATAGAGTACAGAGTATTGTGGTTACATCACTTGACTTGGATGGGCATGTTGCATACTTCTAATAAACCGGTGTAATATATAGTACGTACTATCGCATTATACCACATACTGAGCCCAGCTCTATTCAGGTTGTCAGTTCACGAATTATCTAATCAGCGAATTGTCCCGCAGCCTTCTAACCAATCGTACTGCAGGAAGGCGGGACATATCGTGATACGGGTGGAAAAATTATGCGTCATTTCGCTACGCTAATACATACATCAAACCTTTGTGACAGGATAAGACAATTTTTTTTACCTTTAATTACACGCAATATGCTTCCGTAATACTGTCTTGGAGGGGCATCGCTCCAACTAAAAGATCACACAACGTTACAACTGCAGAAAATAATGTTACAACACAAATGAATGGACGTTAAAAATCAACCGTCAAAATATCTTGCCAGTCGTTTTCGTATTACAAATACTCCATAACAAACGTTGACGCAAACGCTTTATTCCGTAGGGATCCTTTTAGTTTATACACGTTGTAAAAATATTCAGCAGGAAACGCTTAGGAAGAAAGCAGAGCCTCAAAAAAATTAACTGCATACAGTAATGCTACCAGTTTTAGACACCAAGTGCTGATATTGCATCCATTTCCAATCCGACACAGAGGCATTCAAAGCTCCGTGAGTGAATCGACACACCGGACCAAGAGATAACCGCATCATTTTGGTTAAAAAAAACCCTCATTTGGTAAAAAAGGAAAAAACAAAACAGCACAGTGATCAGGCGGGAAAAGGAAAAATACGTTTTACAGGCGACAAAAGAAGAAACATGATATCAAGTTTATCCATTTATAGCCATGTGTATTATTTAGATATACATTTACCATCAGGTGTGACCTTTACGTGTGATACATGTGTGCTTTTAAGACTCACACTTTGTAAGGTGGGTTACTAGACAGTGTTTACATTAGAAAACGTGTAATACACCAAGAATTTAGACATATAGATCATGTGATGAACTGTTTCGACTGTTTATTAGTCACTGACATTAATAGCCCATTTTGGGAGTGTTTAGTAACAAGAATACATCACCCACTCTAATAACTGCCCAAACTGAAAATTACATTAAAACGGTCCAAATTGTCAAACAGCGAGAACGCAAGTGCTTTGCCGTTTGAGCAGCACCTATTAGCAGTGGTAGATCTGGGGAGCAGCAGGGAACCCCTGCGACTACCTGTCACGTTTCAGTCTGATTGTACGTTAATCCGAAAAGAAGCTCGTGCATTTAAAAGCTCAAATCTTGCATTACAAAAATCTGCAATAGCAAAACAATAAAAGCAAGCCTAAAATAAACTCTATCATTTCTGACAATTTAACTTTTGGTCAAAGACAGGTTAATCGGTGTGTGGAAGGCCTCCTCTGAGTACGGTGTGTAAATCGTGTGGTGTATAACATTTCGGACCCTGTGCACTAGTGTCGCAGGAGGTATATGTTTAACAGGAAGAACCAATCATCTCATGGCCTTTTGATGATACAGTAAAGGAGGCAGTTTTTAGCTGAGGTTAAACCTTGGCTTTTAGAAAAATAAAAAAAAATGTAAAAAGAGAGGAGGGGGAGAAAGACATTTCGTTGCACAGTTGTCCCAAGTGCCTGTGCCCTAAACCTGGTCCTAGCCTGGAGCCCAGGTCTTCCTCAGTTTCTTGGCTTGAAATGCAAGCAGAGGGGTAGCATGCTTTAAATGTTCTGCATCTCCTTGCCGATCTTGTAGGTGAGGAGCTTGTTCCAATCAATCTTGGTGCGCGTGACAGGAAGTGGCCGACGTAAGGCTTTAAAGGTGGTGTCAGACATGTTGGAGTAGTTCTCATTTATGGCCGTCTGGAAAAATTGAACACTCGACATAGTTTAACAGACAAATTTACCGGGGCAAAGCAACAAACAACAATGGCAACATTGATTTATTACTTTAAACAGTATTTTCTAAACTTTTTAAAAGACACAAACAACATACTAAATCTAAGCTAACAATAGTAAGGAACGTGTATAAAAAAAAAAAAAAAGTCTAAAGCAAAAAAATTGCATCTAAAGAGCAACAAGAAAGAAGGAAATGAGAGAGACTATAGAAATCAACTAAAAGCACAGCAAAAATCGCTGATTAAAAAGTAGTAAATGAAGTACAAATTGCTGTGCGGTGTTAAGGGGTATTGGAATACATATAACTGTATTACATTTGTAGTATTACACATCAGTGATACCTGTGTTCTAGTCTAGTTTAGGTATTGGTAAGGTGTCAATGCCACATTCAATGGCTCTGGTACAGGCAACGATAATGAATGGTGTATGACAAGTAATCTAAAGTTCATTCACATGCATGACACAAACTTCATGTTGCACCATGTAAAAAATGGTGCTCTACTGGATTGAGATCTTGTATCTCTGGATGCCATATGAGTACAGTGAGCTCCCTGTCATGTCCTAAAACCAGTTTAAGCTGAGCAAAGCTTTGCGATAGTTCAGGCTATACTGCTGGAAGTAGCCAACAGAAGATGGTGACCTGTAGTCATAAATGGACAGACTGGGTCAGCAACACTTATTACCATCAGCAGCCTGAAGCGGCGATACAAGGCAGGATGGATCCATGCTTTTCTGCTGAATGCTGCAGCACAAAACAAGACTCAAATCTGTATGGAGGTTCTCCTTTGCCCTCTGGCACCAACAAGGCACTGTTGCCCAGAGAACTGCTGCTCACTGGATATTTTAAGACCATTATTATCTCTCTAGAGATGACTGTGTGTGAAAATGCCAGTAATTCAGCAGATTCTGAAATACTCAGCCCAGCCTGTTTAGCACCAACACACATGCCTTGTTCAAACGTCACTTTCTCTTGACCATACCTTAATGCAATGTGTTGCTGCCATGTGATTGGTGCCAAGCAATGATGAAGTGCTCATGTTTTATGTTATCTGTATATACATATTAGAGGTAACCCTGCCAAAACTGTCACTATGAAACACATTCAACAGGGATTTGTCAAGACAACAGGATTTCCATACCTGGTACTCAGTCTCTGCATTTTCTATTATTTTTACAAACTCCTCAGCAGTCTGTTTTGCATTCTGTTGAAAGAGAGACAGAAGTAAAAGCTTGAGCAACACTTAGGGAGGGCAGGGTACTCGCTCATAAAGTGACAGAGAAGCCAACTGAGCTATGGTATCTTCAGAATGTTAAAACTGAATGTTGAACTGAACCAGAATTGTTCTCTATGATACGGGGTACTGTAAGGTTGTTAACGTCATTACTCCATGGTTCATTTGTGGTGCATTACCTAGGAACAGAGATTACACATTCACATATATACTGTAATTGATTGTGATATTGAGAAGGACCAAAGGGCAAAACTGGGTCCTGGCATCCATTCAGCTGATTTGTCTACATGTACGCCTATTTGTTGCAATGGTATTCCCTAACGGCAGTGGCCTCTTTCAGCGGAATAATACAGTACTGTATACAATACAACAAAACAATATACAAATTATTCTATTTATCCCATAGTATGGTGCCTTTTTACACTCTGTATTAGGGAACTTTTCAGTGATTAAACACTTTCCTAAAATCATCCTCAAAAGATTCAAATTACCAGTTGAATTATAAATTAATCACTTTAAAACTGCATCCACAATTATTAATCATGCATGTAAACACAAGAGTCATACGATGTTCATGCAGGTGACATTTCATTGTATAAAGACTTCTGACTGAAAAAGAAAATGCAAAAAACTTACTCTTCAGTTCATTTTTTAAAAAGTTTGAGAGGGTAGAAAAGAAATATGTACACTACAAAGCATGACCTGTGACTGCCACTGACATTCAAAGTGCAAGCAAATATCTGTACAGGGAACGGTCTCAATTGTCTTTGATGTCCACCAAGTTCAGGTTTGAGTTATATAGCTGTAAAAGTAGATGCATGTTGCCACACCCTGTCATACACATTAACAACATGCCTGCATGCCTGCTGGCACTTTTAAATTTAAATTCAAAGCAAAACCTAATTTGCACAGGGCACCTGCAAATAATAAACAGCACAGGAAAACAGTAATGTTTTCTTTGAAGATTAGAAAATGCCTTATATACACACTATACGGCCTGAAGTATGAGAACAGCTATTTAATGACACTTCTAATATACTATCATTCGTACTATGAAGTATGCAAGCACGAAATCACTAGAAACAAACAGTGGCAGCAGAAAGAGTTGTACAGAACATATTTCCTGCCAACTTTCTGCCCTACCCTCCTAATCAAAGGCCATACAGGAATTGTTTTAAGACTTCAATGCTAAATGGCACAGAGCCCTGACTCGAATTGGATTGTCTCAAATAGTGTGTTTTAACATCCATCCATTCATCCATTATCTTCCACTTAGTCCACATGGGGTCGTGAGCCAGGTTTTGCCCACTCGGCAGCTCTGGGCACAAGGGCAAGAACAAGCCTAAACGGAGCACCAATCCATCGAAGGGCACACACACGATCACACATGGGCCATTTTAGAAACACCAGTTAATCTAGCATGTATGTCTTTGGACTGTGGGAGGAAACTGGAGTACCTGGAGTAAACCCACGCAGACTCCACACAGAAAGGACCCAGGCTGTGCCACCTTAAGATTGAACCCCCCGACCTTCTTATTGTGATGCAGCGGTGCTACCCACCGAGCCACCGTGCTGCACATTATAATACAAAATAATGAAGACAGCACTGATTAACCAATTAATACAAATTACATTTTAAATTAAGCACCAATATGTAGGAAGTGGAGGAACCAGGCAGATGTAAGTTGACACGAAGAATGCTTTGCTGAGCCAACATGCACTTACTGGGCATAACATTTTAATTCTAAGCTCAAATTTTCAGAATGCTACCATGGTGTATGTGGTAGCCAAAAACTAAAAAGTAGTGTTTTGTTTGGCTGATCAGAGGTGAATTATACTTAAGGAGAAGATGCATATGGTTAAAAAAACAGTTATACAGTACATCAATACCAAATGACCAAGTGTTTACCAATCAGCCATAACATTAAAACCTGGGAAATTAACAAAATGGACAGTGTTATGCTCTGGCAATGTGCCATTCTGGAACATTAGGATGATGTTACTATTTGGAGGGCAAGCCAACTGTTTGGGGATGTTATTTTCACCCCGTCAGGTTTTATAACCTTACATTTTTGTAACTGATAGAGCACCTAAATCGTGTTCACTCCGTTAAAAGACAGCCAAAAAAAAGGTTTCAGCTCTTCTATCAGATGTACTCATAAATCGGCATTTGCCGCCACAGCTAAAAAAAATCATGGGGGGAAAAATATTGTCTTCTCAAACAAACATTTAACTATATGGTGTATACAATGTAGATTCGAAATGTTTTCCTTGTTGCTTTTGGAGTGTAACGGGCTTAACATGTACACCCTACATTAACACAATTAGTGTTTAGTGCAGGCAAAGTACACTCACTCAGTAGAATAATGCCACACTGCAAAATTATTCCAGAAAGAGTTTAAGGAACATGTTGGCTTGCCCTCCAAATTCCACAAAATCTACTCGAGCATGGGTGCTAGACAAACAACCCCAACCCATTTAGGCAAGTTACAGGACTTTAAAGGATATGCTGCTATTACCTTGGTGCCAGTCACAGAAAGCCTTTACACATCTTGTGAATTCCATGCCTCAATATGTCAGAACCACAGCGGCACAAGGACCTACACAATATTATTCAGGTGGTTTTACATTTACAGTATTTAGCAGATGCCCTTATCCAGAGTGACTTACAACTCAGTGTTACAATTCAAGCAATGGTGGGTCAAAGGTCTCGCTTAAGGACCCAACAGTGGCAGCTTGGCAGAGGTGGGATTTGAACCCTGGTCCATGAGGTCCAGAGTCCAGGACCTTAACCGCTGGGTTACCGCAGTACAACATGTGTGGTTTTAACGTTATGGCAGATCAGTGTATTTGGGGTGACAGGAATAGTTATAGACATTGCTACAATAAATCATTATACAACTCACAGATATGGTCAGAGATTCCTGAATGTCCTTGTGGCTGACTAGCTGTACATTGCCATCTTCGTAATAATGCACTTGAACCTTGAGCATGCCCACTACCTGAGCCGTGGCCTGAGATACACTGAACTTCCATTCCGACCGGCAGCGACCATTCCTGCACAAACCAAAGTCAAAGAGTTTGTTCAGACAGTTGGAAAGCCATTATAGCACTGACACAGGGAATGGAAGTTATCTAACCAAAAGTTTTTGGGTTGAAACTGATGTCCCTCTATGCAGGCAATGAGTGTTTGCCGGCCATCAATGGTTTTTCCATAGACCTAGATGAATGAGACAGAAAGGGTGATTGATTACACTGCGGACATAGAACAAGACATGACAAATGGCCTAACAATTACACTAAAGCAGTGTCAAAGGAAATGTGCTTCAGACCCTATTATATATCAAAATCGAAAGTATTTTGGGGGGGTAAAGCATTTTGGAACAACTGAACATTCTCAAGACCTACATTCATGGGAGTTAAGGGCTCACTCACAGTGCACACTCCGGTAGGGTAGTGATCTTTAACGTACGCACTAAGCGCTGCATCACATGCCTCCCTCCACGACTCCAGTGCGGCCTCAGTCTCATAAGGCTGCAGATCGCTTGCTTCTTTCCTCAGGTGGTCAAACTTGAAAGAAAGCTTGTTTCGTGGGTCAAAAAAGCGCCCGTTGCCTAGATCTCCATGCTCTGTGATTAGCACCTGCAGTTTACAAAGCGGCTTATTTTCAATCCAGTGGTAAACACCTGTATGCTAGTCTGTACAATCTTATTTTACTGAAAAGCATTTCCCTTGTTTTGAAAATTACCTGATCGTCCTTAATTTTGGTGGCTGTAAACTGATCCATGTTGTACTGGGCAAAGGCACTGTTTCAACAGAGAAGAAAGGGTTTCCACAAACTCAAACTTCTAGGATCTAGCACCACAGTTAATCTCTCACACTCCAACTCATTCAAAAATAGGAAATAGGTGAATTTAAGATTTTGAGCGGGATAGCAGTGAACTTTAAGAACAAAGAATTGAACTCCACAGTATTTCATGGTAAAGATGACAAGTCTGATTTAGAGGAAGCTGTGGCTAACAATTATGAACTCAACAGCTGATCTAATTTAATACTGAACACATAGGCATGCATGCTTTCAATTATGCTTGCCAGGCAAGTGTATTTCTCCAATCGTACAGAAGAACCCAAAATTCATACAGGTCATGCGCTCAATTTTACAAGGACTTTATTAGAAACACACCTCCCTCGTGTGATTATCGTGAAATGTGTGGGCGGACAGAACAGTGGTACACGTGGGTAACGCCACCAGGGATCCCCTGATTGATCCCAACCGCAAACTCTGCCTGTGTGTTTGGCATGTCCTTTCCATGTCTGTGTGGGTTTTCTCCAGGTACTCCAGGTTCCACCCACATTCTAAAGGCATGGATTAGGTTTATGGGTTACTTTTGGACTAGTATGTGTAGGGGCCAAAGTTAGGTGGTGCAAACCGGTTGGAATTGACTTTGGTCACATCTCCATGTACAGCAAACCCTGCATTGATGCAGAAGAAATACTAGCAGATACAGAGAGTGGGGGAATTTTTTTTTTCTTGTCACACTTTGGAAGTGTTAAAACCAATCCATCATTGCTTGAATCTCACAGCATTTTTGAGCAATGTTGCTGATGATGTTCATGCCGATTTTCCACAAGTCACCCATCCTTTAATGGCCTACTTCAGCACGATAGTACATGTTGCTGAATTGTAGAGGAATATTTACAACAGTGTGTGGAATCCATGCAAAGAAGATCTGAGGCTGTTTTGAGAGCAAATAAATAACTTATTTAGCTTTAGTATAGTGTTCCTAATATAGTGTATGGCGGGAGTGTATACAGTCATGTTTTCAGACTGAGAATCACTGCACACGCCGACATTAAGGCGGCTATTATGAGGAGAGTTAAGAGTTTTATATCCAACATCAGATTCACAAAGCATATCATAATTCACAAAGCAGACCTGACCAGGACAATATGCAGCTGTGTGTGTGTCGAGTGCTACAGTGTTTTTCCAAAGAGGGAAATAACTAAAAATAGGTAATTACTAAAATATTCTCAAAGTGAGAAGTCACAAAATTGTCTTTAAGGCTAAAGTAAAATACAATGCTTCTGTGATATACATTGGCAACAAACATTCTGAACACTTACTGAGCTGCCCCTTCCTTGAGCAGATTGTCATTGTTGAGCAGTAGCCGGACATCTGCAACCACACAAGCGTCAACAGTACATGACTTAATTGTAAAACAACAGTAAAGATGTGTAAAACTAGTATTATTTATTTACATTCGAAAACTTGTTCAGTAACCCTTGACGCATAAGACAGTGGTTATAACTGGTCAAAAGTTGCTGGCTTTACAGGAGTCATCAAAGAAGAGGATTTTAAAAGTCACTTATTAATGTGCCACACAAAGATTTGCTTATTAGTTCTACTGAACACAGCATCAGCATCAAAGGCTAAATTCAGAACAGACAAGGTTAGCTCAACACACTAATTTAGACAATTCGAAATTTAGACAGCCCAAATAACGTTCTACATTTACCATTCTAAAGGAATGTAGGTGGACACCAGGAGGAGATGCAAACTCCACACGGAGAGTCCAAGGTTGGGACTAAACCAGAGATCCGGTCTCACACAACATGCTACCCAAAACATTAACACGATGAAAGTAAATGTATACCATGCGAATGGCAAACAATCCATGTGAAATCCATGACACAAGTATAAAATATTGCAAAGACAGACTTAGTAAAAACAAAGGCCATTTTATTTATAACTGTCAGACCTGGAATGGAAACTCAAGACGCATGACAATGTAACTTCCAGGTTTTACACTAAACTGTGGATCATTTCAGTCACAAGAACATGATTCATATGAGTAATTCTGAGTAACTTAGGGAGCCATGTTTAAGTCAGGAGAGGAAGTATGCTATAAGACACCAGGTTCACCTCACTGGGTAGACCTAACTCTTAAGCCTTTCATTAGCTGAGCTGGCATAAGCACTATGTACAAGTTTCTGGTGGAAACTTGCCCTATATGGTTATGCCTCTAGATGCTCACCATTGAAAACTTCGTTGAATTCTCCTGGTGGTGCATGGATGACAAAATTGGCAGCAATGCGGACCTGTACAGAACAAAGACAGAAAGCAAAGCTGAAACCAGACAAAATAACGTATTTAATATACAAATTAAACAAAAGCATATTTTGGGCTAAGGAAAAGCTGGGTGCTTGACTTCATGTTACATGAAGCTATTAAACGATCAATTACAACAGAAAGCTTTGTATACATTTCTATACAAATACATTATGTTTAATGCAAGGCTTTACTGTACTTTGTATTAAATGCTAAACGATTAACATGTCGGGGATTAGTATACTTTTTAACAACAGTTATAAGAAATACTTTCTTATTCATTAACTTACTCGCTTTGTCCGGTCAGGTTTTTTGTTTGTTTTGGGTCTCTTTAAACTTTATTTAACCAGGAAATGTCTTGAGATTAAAATCTCTTTTTCAAGGGAGACCTGGCCCATATTAATTCGCCAATTAACATAACACATATCTATGAAATGTGAATGGTAACCAGTGTACCCGGTTTGGACATGCAAACTTCAAACTAGTCCAAGATCAGAATCAAACCGGAGAAGCTGGAGCTGTTAGACCACTCTGCATGACTATGCTGCCCTGCAGTGCATCAACAGCCTGGCCACAATATTCTTCCTTGCTGTTTTCTTGTATTCTGAATTCTAGCTTAATTCACAAAGAATCCTAACACTACTCCAAAACAAGAAATTATATACATTATTTATCCCATTATTTTTCTCCATTAGACCCACAGTCATGGCAGCTATGTAGAATCCAAAACAAGGCTTGCAGCTATCTCCATGAAACTCGGACAAACACCAAAAACATGCCTCCAAACAATACAAAAAACATGCTCAACTCCACTTCACTCCCCTAATCCTGCCAGGACTGGTAAAAATCTCAGGTCACCATTAGATCAGATATAACATTTGTGTTGGCATTGGTATAATGTCTGTAGGTTTTCTTTAAAAAAAGTTTCTATAGGCCAAGATGGCCAGTAATTATTATGACGCCCCCCTACACTTGAGCAATATAACCCTTCCACACTAAAGAAGCCCGATCAAGAACGGTCACAGGGAAAGATAGCAGTCAATAAACCGCTTTCTTTGGAAGGGGAACAGGTTAAAAGGCCCAAGATATGCTGATATTTGGTATAAAGTTATAAATCTCTTTTATTCGCGTTCCAAGGACATCCAGTAAGCTAACTGGTTGCTACAAACAGGTCGAGTATGAAGGACTAGCATCTATGTAATCTTGCTCATGTCACGAATAGCCGTTGATACTGAGGTGGCGTTAAATAAATGAAATAAAATCTGACTGCTTATATAGCATACTAAAAAAGAAAGTAGATGGACAACAACAAACGTACAATAAAGTATTAGTAGGCTAATCTTATCATACTATATATACACTAGGGATGCTACACTGTGCTCATGTACGCCAGGACACCAGTTTACAGCAATGTAACTTTGAGCCGTTTGGAACTATTTTAGCATGTGTAATTGTTTAGCTGATTGTTAAATGATGCAAGTAGATGACGGATATTTTATTCTGTTGTGGTTAGAAAGTGAGGAACAGCTTATGAAAACGAAACAATTTTTGAAAGTCATTGTAAGAACTGTAACGTTATTATACTTGTATTAGCAAGTACCCAAGTGCAAGTCCTTGTACTTCGGATGACAAAAAGCAGTATCAGTGCATGCTTAAAATAAACAGCACCTTATTAAATGACTACTATGCAATACAAAAAAATGTATAATTTAAAATACCACTCTATAAATCATCAAGGCAAATTTGAGATGGTTTAGGCGGTAACCTCATGCAAAAAGCATTGTATGTGTGGTTGTAGAAATCCAACAGACATTAATTTGTTGAATATCTTGATTTCTAGGCTAAAATACAACTGGTCATAAGACTTCTTAAGCTCTGTTAACAGAAGTGAGATCTGTTGACGTGATCTCTGAAGAAGCAGAGCTAGGTTCATACTGCTGATCTATACATGACTATAACCACATATCTTGTGTGACTTGCAGGGAAGCAGGAGAGCAAACTACCGGAAGAGAGCTTTGCTTTGCTTGCAGCAGAAAACAGACACACAGGGGGATGGTGGAGGGAGGAAGGCATGTAGCAGCATGCAGAATCAGGGCTGGGTCACTCAGCTGAGATCACGTAGCGGGTCTAAGCTCAAGGTCCACATCCAGGCAATAGATTATCAAGGGGGCACACCTAGACTTGGATAGGTCCTCAAGAGCGAAAGTTTTGTTGTTATTGTTGTTATTATTATTATCATTATTTTCGAAACGCACTTCATTCAACTTCGACAACTCCGAGCAGTAAGATAAATTATGTTTTAGGATAGAAAAACTTGCCTTTACTTTTCTCCACTAATACGCATACTGTGTTTGCATTATTTGTTTGAATAAAGCAAGACACCCTCACTTATGCTTACATATCCACCATTAAACGTACAATAAAACGTGTAGAGAAGTGAGAAGACAAAAACGCAGACCGTACGGATACTCCCGTTTTATACCAAGTTGGTCAGCTAAGCTACCTACTGTTCACTCCGAACTTTCACACAACACTCTCGTAAACTAACAAGCCGGAGCTTAAAGATTTTTTTTCAGACTTTTATTGTAAATCCCTACAATATTGCAAGTAACGATCAAATTCAGTTGCACAGCGGCCGAGTAGCTAATCTCTATCCGCCCTAACCCAGGCTGCGTCACAAATAGCCCCCAACGCCCTGTAAAACCACTCTTCGCAGAGTGGAAAATAATTACTTCGAACACCATGTTAAGTGCCCTTTACATTCACAGGGTGCGATTTGTCATCAATCATCAGTTGTTGTTATTATAATGGTGCTAGCAAGCGCTCTCCTAGCGAGTTCAGGTCCGAGAAACAGAAAGTGACATTCATCAGCATACTATAAACAACACGTTTATATGAGAAGAAAGCAAATTAAAACCAATTCCACTTAAAACAACAACAATGGAAAAACAATTTCTGAAGTTTCGATCGGCGCCTACCCTCTCCTCATCCGTGAGCTGTTCGTCAACGTCCGCCATCTTGGCACAACTGAACCAGCACTGTCAAATTGCATCACGGGAATCTGATGCAGGGACTATTTTTTTAATAAACACATTAAAAAAAACACACCATTATTTATAACTACGCTTTATATTATAACGTAGCAAATTTTAGGAAACGATCATGGGAACAGATCTTTTCAGACTTATTTTCTCTATCATGTGTTGTGTATTAAAGGTAACCACAGACAAGAATGTCCAACTTTCTTACTGAATAAATAAATAATTAATTATTAACACTATCATATATGGCCAGTAAGTGAACGTTTACAGTTTACTGTATTCACTAGGTGAACGTTAGATAAGAGGTTCTCCCATGTTTCTAGGACTTTAAACAATAGTTACATTCAGTTTGTTTTGTTTGTTGGTTTGCTTTTATAATGAAATGGAGGCTTCTTTGATTATACGCTTTTTGTACTTTTAAATGCCACTTCTATGTCCAGGCTGCTGACCTATACAGAAGAGTCACTAGATTCAGGAAGAATGCTTTCTGGCAGGGGAGTGAGTCTGCCGGCTAAAATCTGAGCTAGGGCAGTCCCTATTGTGGACAGGAGAGAAATGCCATGGTAACTGCCACAATCTGCTTTGTCTCCCTTTTTAAAGATGGAGAAAATATAGGCATCCTTAAGCTGTAGCAGTATATTCTCTTCTTCCTATATTTTGAAAAAGCATGGCACGGATGTGTTCAAGAAGATCAGGTCTGTTTTTCTTCAGGACTTCTTCTGGGATACCATCAGGTCCAGCAGCCTTGTTGTTTCTCATCTTCCCAATGACATTCTGCACATCATTCAAGCTGGGTGACTCTTCCATGCTTTCAATTATGGGCTGATGAAGTTTTTAAAGGAATGATGTCATTGTTCAACAGATACTTAGACTTCTCTATCCATCTGTTGGCAATTTTCACCTCCTCCTTCAGCTGCACGAGTCCACCTTTAAACCGAAGGCAATCTACCTGTGGGCATATAACACTTGTGTGGCATCAAATAATCATCTCATATCTCCAGAATCTGCAAGCTGCTCTGCTCTGCTCCAGAGCCTTCATTGTCCACCACAGATTCATCCGTTTCCTAACTTGGGCTTGAGCCGCTGCCTTCGCTTTGACACGGGCTGCTCTGTTAACTTTACGGTTGATGTTGTTTTGCCAGGTTATGAAAGTATGCTGCTTGATGTCAATGAGCTGGTAAATATTGATATCATTCTCATCATACCAGTCTTGATGTCTCCGAGGATGCCTTTGCAGGATTTCTTGATAGTAAAGTATGTCCCAGTGTTTTTAAAAGTCATATTGATACTGTTTGTCAATGATGCGCTAAGAGCATCCCGTAACTGTTATTGGTAGATGGTGCCATCCAACAGCTCAACGCTAAAGTTTTCTGCATCCTTATTTTCCACATTAAGTGGATGGACATAAGGTGGTCAGTCAAGCAATTAACCACACAAAACATGAAGTAGCTCAGATTTATACCATTTATACCATGAAATAAAAGTCAAAGTAAATGTAAGAAACTCTGTACTTTTTTGTTTATGTTTTGCAATTTCCATACTATCCCAGCTCTTACTGATTTGGGGTTGTAATTAATAATTGTTGCTTAAAATAAAACATTATGTGCAAAGTATGTGCAAAACTACTAAGTCGCTATGTTAATGCCTGGTTAACATTAATTTTGTTCCATGCATGGTCCAGTGCAAATTGGGCATTAAACATAGCAATGCTAGTGTGCGATTTTTGTATTTAGTCCAGGTAGCGTAACCTCAACTGGCGGGACCGCAGTGCACGTGGTGATTTCTGTCGCCTCACAGCCCCAAACAGGTTCTACCCCCAACGCAAAAAAAAACTCCGCCTATGTGGTTTGCATATACGCACAGATTGTCTTTTATCCCACATCCCAATTCACGCCGTAGGTAAGCTACCTAAATCGAAGTTGGTTTGACGAGTATAGTCGGAAACTTGATCTTGTCAGTCTATTCTATTCCATATCAATCTATTATCGTGTGACGTTTATTAAATAAATGAATAAACAAACCGGCAACGATAGTCAGGGAGCGTCTGAAAGTTCTGGTTTTGACATGGCTGAACTTGACAGCGATCCAATATTATGCTATACCGTATTTACAGTATAGACTTTATGTGTAAATAAAGAATAATTTGTTATTTATTTTTTATAAATACACATAAATACTTCAGAAATACTTGTAGGTCTTTTTTTTTTAGTTATTTTATGTTTTCGTTTCTTTCATGAAATGTAGTTTGTGCACAGTTCCTAGAGTCTGCTTATCCCACCTTCTACGAAACAGTGCGTGACTACTAGCTGAATGGAAACTGTGGCGCTTCATTAGAGCAGCGATGCCTTCTCTTAGAGCCGCGTATGAAGTTGGTCTGGATTTCATTGAGTTTTTGGGAGAAAGAAAATCAAAAACGGACAGACAGGAACTTCGCGATATTTACAAATCCGAGTTCAAAAGGTTCGTGACGCTGAAGCCCTGGGGTGACTTTAAGTTGTAGTCTTTCTTGCTGAAGTTGAATGCCATTATATTTCATGGGTTTGAATTAATATATTACCAAATACAGCCAATAGTGGTTATGGACGCTTTAATGTTTTCTATTTATGAATCCTTTCTAGAAAACATTATGCGAGTAATGATGAGTAATGTTTTAAGGCCTATAATGACGTATGTAATTGCTTAACAACTTCTGTTCCGTAGGGAAGGAGCGACGCCCAACTTTTCTAAGCTGGTCTTCGCCTTAGTGCAATATAACAAGGCAAGTGTAAAGTCAGGAAAGGTTATCCTGCGTGGTAAACCAAAGGTGAGTTTTTCAGCTATCACTGACACTTCTAGATCTATTTCTACTGTAATTACTTCATTTACCTCTCTCTGTCTCTTAAATGTTTTCTTCTCTTAAACCAGGGGCGAACCAGCGCACAGCCAAATCAATCTACAGCATCTAAACCTCCTCATGGAGCCAGTACCACTCCTAAACCAAGTTCTTCATCTTCACCTCCTGTCAATCCAGTTCTCACACCAAAGAGACAGCTGGCTCAGGAAACCCTTCAAAAGCTCAAGGCCAATAGGTAAAGCACTGCAAACAGTTTTCAAGCTAATCACTGTTCACTATAACTTTCCAGATATATACTTGGACTGACTCTCTTTTTATGTATGTATGTGGTGGGGTTGCATCTAGTGTCTTATGTCTAGATTGCTCAGAGCACTGGTGAGGGGTGGTGCTGTGTTAGTTAAAATAGTTCTTAAAAGTTTGTGCTGCATTTTCATTAACAGCTACCCCAAGAGCGTTGCTCTATCATTAAATGGAAGTTAAAATGTTGCTTTTACACTGAATTCTTAAGGCAAATCTGTATCTGCTTATAAGCAACATATGTAACACATAGAAATGTTTATTATTCCAGCCCACACAACTAAACATGTGCAAAACAAAACCCTGTGACCAAAACGCAATAACGAAAGTGGCCTTGATTTGTCGATTTGTCGACAGTAACAGCTGGTTTGGTTTGTAGGGCGGCACTTGTCTCCAACAAAAGAGGAATCGAGATCACGTCAGATCCCCCAAGTACCAATGGAAAAGTTGTGTTCGACATTGAGCTGGTGGACAAAGTGAAAGTGGTAAAGTTCCAAATTGCAAATAAGGGGCAAAAGTGTGCACACTTTACCTTCTACTCTGCACTGCACAAGATGCGCTTCTACACTTTAGTGGATGAGAGGAGAGTGAGCAGAGTCTCCCCTCTGCTTCTCTGCCCAGGTAAGCAGAGACATTGTGACAGACTTTTTCTTATTAGACCTACGGAACTAAATCCTTTACTTTTATGAATGAGCTTGTCCAGTCCTGAGTATTATTATTATCGTATTGGAGCCAGTGTTGTTGTTTGACTGGATTACACTATTTTCCCATTAGATCTAACGATGCATTTTCTGTTGCATCACAAGCAGCTTTTGCAAGCAACTGGTGTTAGTATCAATGTCAGTCTGTTGACAGAGAGATAATAAATACAACTCAGATCTTTCTTTTAATTAATTCTGTTGATGTCTGCCAGGTGAGAGCTATGCAGTGGAAGTGCATTACCGTGTTGACCAATGTGGCCACTTCCCAGCCACTCTGTACTTTGAGTTCTGCACTGAGTCAGAGTCTCCAGTCTCCTCCAAAGTTTTCTGTATTGTGAGAGAAATCGAGGCAGTGGTACGCTCACAGCTGGGGGCAGAGCTGGGTCCAAAGAGTCCGTACAAAGCCAGGAAGAAGAGGCAAAACCGACCCATGCATAGAATTGTGGAACAGGGTATGCCCCCTGAGAGGTGAGAATATTCATACTTATGATTATCTTTTAAAAAAAACTGTGGTTTAATTGCCCAGTAATCCTACAGTGCAGGATTGGAGTTCTAGGTCTATATAAGTCGAGCTATAGAGTACCTTGCTATACATTGCTTTGTGATCGTGTGCTGTGCAGACACTAAGGAGTTCTTAATGAATCTGAAGCAATATTGTGCAAAGACGTTACTGTGTTTGTGTGTGTTTGTGTATGTTTTGGTTGGGGTGAATGCACCACACCCGAAAGATTAAAATGTCTCTAGAACCTCCCGTAACAACTGTCACACTGAATACGTTTTATTACTTACACCAAAAGCAGTGATATGACAGCTGTGGATTTTATTACTAATGTATATTATCTCTGTCTATATACAAAGTATTTAATTAAAGTATTTAAAATAGTATTTGTGATACCATCTGTTTCTAATAAAATATCCCCTTATTTTGTGAGCTGTCTATAAGTATATGTTCTTTCTTAGATTTTAGTGTTAGCATTTTAATAATTACAAACTGTCTTTGTTAATTCTTATACATCCAACTGTTTGTTATAGTTCTTTTAATCAGTAGTGTTTTCACCACAAGATGGTATTGATTGGCTAGTCCACCTCATGTTTTCTGGCAGACACAGTACATTAAATAATAGGTTAGACTGAACCTATGTACTATTCTCCTTTGTTTGGCGTCTAGTTGGTGTCTATTACTCACTAGTTGAACTGATAAAAAACTGGTTGTTGACACATCAGACATGGTGTAAACAACAGTCTGTTTCAAAAATATTTAAAGAGAAGAGTGTCATATGTAGTGGAATCATAGAAAATCTGTCCTAAATGGAAGCACTCCAAAGGGTATGCAGAAAGCCAGATAGCAGGTATATCACAAATATATTTTTGAAAAACACCACCATTCCTTTCACGTACACCACATAGAGAGACAATCAAATCCAACATTATCACTGTCCACTACTAGTAGTTTATAACATAGCTGCACTTCAGAACCTTACTTGATTGTTAGCGGACACTTAGAACCAGGCATTGGTATCTACACTTTGAAAACATTTTGCTTTAAAATGGTCCACTAGCTTAATTACCCTGTTATGTATATTTTTGTATTATTATTCTGCTGTAAAGACATTAATTTAGTAGCTGTGTCGAGTTGCAAAGTAGACTTGAAAACCAACAAGCAAAGGAATTGTGATTAATATTGTGGATCATGATCCAGCCATGAATCAGCCTTGTGATTTAATATTTTTGCCCTCCCCTAGTTACTGTGTGTTATTTGTAACTATAAAATGCTTGGTTGGCATCTTTTGCTTGGTTCTTATGTAAGGCTGCATTTATGTGCCTTTTCTGTAGCTCCGTGATGAATCCTCCAAAGCAGGCAGTAAAACTGAAGGATTACGGATACCCAGCTTACTTGAAGAACCTGCACAGACACCAACTAACTGATACTGATAAGCTGTCTCCAGAAGCCAGGCTGCAGCTTCCCAGAGTGGGGTGAGCATCCGTTGGCCTGAAGTATTAAACAATATGTTTAATACATATTGTGTGGCGTGAGAGTGGCGCTGCTGTGTAACTGCTTGGCTATACAGTGTTCGTGCAGTCTGACAGTATAACCTTAACACTAAATGTGGTTAAATAAAACGAGGAGGCAAAACACGATGATCATGCGTAAAGACCTGAGCCACTTTAACAGGGGGAAAAAATGTTATAGCCAGATGATCATCTGTTCTGGTTGTCAGAGTCCTCACCATCGTAACCGTTGTGTACTTTTAAACACCTACCTTCAGTATTACTGTCGGAACTGGAGTGTAGAGCCAAGGAAGAAGTTTGACACGTCTTGTTTTTTTTTTACACAGCATAATTTAACTTGACATGATTGGAGGATAATCAGATGGAGAAAGTGTGATGACCGGTTATCATTTAACACATGCCTAAACATTGTTGCTGACTAGATGGTCAAAATGTTGTGACTCTCATGCGTTTGACCCTATCAATCAGTATAACCTAATAATATGGATTAGGTTCATATAAGTAAGCATATTTTGTGCGATAGATAGGTGTATTTTCCTCACACACATTGTGTGTATTACACTTACTGTACTGTGTTGTTATCCATGGTATCAGAGATGTCTTGAAGGCTCCCTTGTGTATAAAGCGGTATGCTGAACGCTTCCACCTCCTCTTGCACCTAGAGGAGATTCAAATGGACGCAGACATAAAGACATATGATCTGTATGGTCAGACCATGAAGCGTGACAAAGCCAACAAAAGCTTGCTTGTGCTACAGGTGAGTGAAAGCTCTTGTTGACCTTGTCCCATTCATTAACATGGGTGTAATGTACGTGTCTCTTCATCTCAGGTGCCTGGAGTGGCAGAGAACAGGCCATCTGTGCTGAGGGGAGATCGGCTGAATGTATATTTTTCTAAAGACAATGCCCAACCCATCACCGTTTACTGTGGCTACGTCCACCATGTAGAGCTGGAAAGTGTTTCGCTAAGTTTCTCCAAGAAGTAAGAAAGTCAAAAGGTCTTGAAATGTCTTGCTTTGTGGCATTGAGCATATGGTTTACGACTGGCTGTACTCTGTGCTAACAGACTGGTGCAGAAATTCCTTCCCAATATGAGGTTTGATGTTGAATTTAACTTCAATCGCCTCCCTCTCAAACTCCAGCACCGAGCCGTAGACCTGGCTGTTCAACATAAGCTGGGAAATGTGCTCTTTCCCACGGAAAATGGAGTCAAGAATGGAGCGCTGCCAAACCTGAGGTCTACGCACGCAAACACATGCATACACATGCATTCTTTAGTAGCCCTAGAAAAAAGTCTAATGTGTACAGACTACACAAACTTCTCATTTAAAAAATGCCTTTGGGATATGTTATGTTAAACTGCCTAAAAGTAACCAAGTACCCTTAGGCATCAACAACAAATTACAATGCAAATTACAAAGCATACGTCATCACGGTACTACTGTTTATGGTGGAGAAATGCGTGCATGCACAGCACAACTGACTTCATGGTTGTACATACTTTTTGGTTTTTTTGGAGTTGAATTGGGGACACTGACACGCAACCTCTCTTACACCTTTTGGATTTATTGATTATGCAGATCAGCATGCTGCACATATAAAAAGATGCCTACGGAGGCAGCTGAGGTTGTTGTTCTTGCACAGGCATGATTAGAGATCATGCTTTATGCAGGCCATGTCCAAGCCCACCTCTTTAAGCAAAATAGTTTATGTTGATGTCTTTGTCCTAGGGAGACAACAGTAACATCCAAACAAGGAAATAACATTTCGGTTTGCTTTTATCTTCCATATAGGATGTATGACCGGGACCTGGAGAAAAACCCTGAGCAGAAAGCAGCTGTGCAGCACATTCTGTCTGGCATGTCCAAACCAGCACCCTACCTGATCTTCGGCCCACCAGGCACTGGCAAAACTGTCACAGTTGTGGAGGCTATAAAACAGGCAAACTATATCTAGCAGTTTCACATCTTTATCCTAATCCCACCGGTGAGGGTTGTGGTGGCTAAATTAAGTTTTTTTCATTGATAAGAATGAAATCAGATGTATTTTGGGAGTCTAAACAAATAACATGAGATAAACAATAGTTCTTCAAATGACAAGCTTAACCTGAATACCAAGTTTTGTTTGGAACTGTTGTAAAATTCTGGTATGTTTTCACGTGACTGCGGTTAACTTCGTGGTTAAGGTCTGTGACTGTAGGTAGAAAGTAGAAGGTCTGGGGTTGGTAGCAGGCCAGGACTGGTAAGCTACCACTATTGGGTCCTTGGGAAAGGACCTTAACCTACATTTGATTGGGTTATAAGATTGTGTAAAGGCATCTGCTAAATGATTTAACGTAAATGTATATGTGTGCACTGTAGGTGAATAAATCTGGTCCTGGTGTCCATGTGCTAGCCTGTGCTCCCTCTAACAGCGCTTGTGATCTGCTGTGTGAGAAGTTGCTGGGATTTGTCGATGGCCATCGTCTCTTTCGATTCTACGCTACAAGTAGAGACCTCCGTGCTGTGCCACAGAAGCTACTGGTAATGATAAGCAATTCATTGTTCACTAGAGATGTATTAAGTTACTCACAAAGCTAGTTGGTATACACTTTAAAATAACGTGCATTATGTGGTTACTTAACAGAAATTCAGTAACTGGGATGAAAGACAGAATGGTTTTATCATCCCCTCTAAGGATACTTTGATGGACTACACTGTGGTTGTGGTCACACTGATCACTGCAGGAAGGTAACAACCTCTCTGCGTTCTCAGCACTGCACACCCACACACATTACAAGTCTCATCATGTCAATAAAATAAAACATTTATGAACCTTTTATGAACATTAAAGAACCCATACTAAAAGTTTACCACTGCTTACAGGTCACTTGTCTAATGTCTCCAGAGGCATTTGTACATGTTGATTTTTGGTATTTTTAACTGCCACGCCCACCATTCCTGTTTCTAGTGTTTTAAAACTAGATTATATAGATCTTATGATTTAGATTATCCTATTGCTAAGCTAAATTTCTATTGCTAAGCTAAATTTTAATAATAATTTGTTATTTATTTTAAACTAGTCTTGCTATAATTTAATATACATTTAGTATTTATTTAATTAACATCTAAGCCGCCCATGGAGGATGGATCCCCTGTTGAGTCTTGGTGCCTCCCAAGGTTTCTTCCTACCGTTTTTTCTTTCCACTGTCGCCCTGGGCTTGCTCAACTTGGGATTGGCCTTTTAGATAATTTATTACTGTAAAGCTGCTTTGAGACGATGCTACATTTGTCAAAAGCGCTATAGAAATAAAATTGAATTGAATTGACTAAACTAAACTATTCACATCCCACATTGTATATCCCCATGTTGTACATATTCTATCCGGTGTTATTAGCTAAACAGAAAGTGTTGACAAAATCACAATGTGCCAATATTTAATGAAGAAGGATTGGTGAATCCAGATTCCAATTACTTTCTTGCAACTGAAAATCAGAGATGAATAACGCGAGTGAAGGGAGTACCGTGCAGCGATGATGGTGGGTATAAGGATCTGCTCCAGAGTAAGTGGGGTAGGCAGATGTCGACATCGCTGCGTGTCCAGATACTCCTATAAAAAGAAAAGCAAGATATTCGGATGACAAATTTCAGGGAATTACAGCTGCCATTTAACTAGTTTCAGTGATAGAGTACTCTATCATAACTCTATAAAACTTGACAGAATTCTTATAAGGCTGTCAACATAACATGCCCTTTTACACACTGTTGGCTACATTGGAGCTACCACAGTAATACAACACACAAAGGAATACCATATCGATGGAATGCCAAACAATTTCTATATTAGCTATATGAATACCAAAATATAGATCAGGGTTGGTTCACTGGTTTGGATACTTTAAATTCTGGCACTGCCAGGCTGCCGTTGTTGGGAGCTTGACCAACTCAACTGTATCATGTAAGACTACATCATTTGTAAATTACCGATATGTGAACAGGAACACACAAAGCACTTCTGTCAGATGCTATGGACAAAAACAATTCTGTTACTTGGGAGTAGCCCTGTATTCAACATCGCTATTTCCCAGAACTATGTCGGAGCCTGGATCAATCCTCTGTACTAGCTGTGCTAAGAGACATGCAATGTGTTCTGACCTTGAGAGAGAAAGGCTGAGTGAAGTCCACGCGCACACAGCCATAGTTTTTCCGGAGCATTCTCCACACACCACAGGCAACTCCCCACAGACTCTCATTCTTCTTGGGTTTACCCTAGTACAAAACAGTGCGTTTTCAGAATTTCCCTTCAGACTCACAGTGCTCTAAAATCATTTCTCTTTAGCTCAGTAAGATTAATAAGCATCATGATATGAAAACAAAACAATAAAAACTCAGCAGTGTGTGCATATATACATATATTTGTGTGGGTGGCTCTTTCTCGGTTCCTTAATCGGTTAACAAACACACACCATTTTCATTTTCATTTTCATTCTCTCTCTCTCTAAATAAATAAATAAATGATAGTGTTCACAGTCTCAATGACTAACAACTGTATCCAGTGTTAAACTTCTTAACGAAAAAAAATGGTATGAGTGGCAAAATAACCGGATAAATGGGAAATAATGTATGTAAGCACGGACACACACTGCATATAGAGGGGGCATACCATTGGGCCGAGAAAAGCAGGGTGACCATTTCAACACATTTCAACGCTAGGCCATTATGACATAGCTGTGTGCAGAGAACAGTGGTTCTGAGAGGCTCTGAATGGCCCAGACAGACCACCAGTACAGAGGGTCATTTGTTTCACTGGCAAGCTTCCACAGTATTGCTGTCCATCATCCAGACAAAGATGGCACCTTTACTAAACACTCCTGTCTCATCCCGGACCATTTCCAGACGCTTAGCAGAAGGAATCTAGTATGCATGTATGTATATACACACACATGTATGCATAAGGTGATGGGCTGTGTCTGACCGCTGCACCACGAAGTACTATAACTGAATATTCATTTTTGTTCACGAAATATACTATTTAATATAATTAAACTTTGCTCAGCAAATACAGCCGTTAGTAACAGTAAGTTGGATGGACTGAAACCTGTGCAAACATGTGTTTCAAAATAATGTGGTGACTATAAAAGGCAACCTTGAAAAAGTCGGAGAGCCCTGCCCCCTGCAAAGGCATGCCAATGAAAAGAAGTGCTTGGTGGTTACCAGTTATATGGAGGCATTTTCTGCGGCTTCCCACTTTTGGTGAAAGAGTTAGCACATGCTGGAGAATTTTAGACATGGGGGAACTGGACAAGCATAAACTTATGTTATTGATAATAATAAGAACACATTCTAATAGAACCTAAATAGTGTATAATAAAATTTGCAAGGAAAAACGAAACACAAGCTTGCATTTGATTTTAAACCCTTATAACTGCACTTCGTTTTGTCCTTAATGCGTTTGTATTTCTGAGCCGCTTTTCTTTTCTCCATTTCTCATTTGGATCAGCAGTAGTGTGTTTTTGAACTCTCATACTTAGTAGCTATGTGAATCCTACCAGTTGCTCGCTGTTATAGTTCCCCTCAATAATGCGGTCGTACGAGATTCCAACAGGCACAATAAGCACGTCTGGAATGGCACCAGCACACAGTGTGTCCACGATGATGGACAGGATGCCAGCTCGTGCTGGAGATGGTTTCCCGCTGCGTGAACGAGTGCCCTCCAGATAGACCTCCAAAAACTGCTTCTGCTGCAATAGTTCCTCAGTGTACTGAAAACAACATCCGAGAGAAGCACCATGAGCGCCCGATTAAATGACAGTGCCATCTGCTCAACTACACTGCTCACAAAAACGAGGGGATCTTTCTAATTATAGGATATCTCATTTTGAGGTATCCCCTAATTTTAGTGAGCTATATATTAGGAAAAACAAACCAACAATTTCAGATTCATTTTATAGCACGTTATACAATGGAGCATTTTCAAAAAGCGGCAGTAAAACGTTTCTATTATCTTCTTTTGTCTAACCGCAAAAGAAGCTTAAAAATAAAATGTTAGCTTGCTTGGTTGTTTTTTTTAATTTACATTTTGACTTTCTTCAATGGTATGTATATAATGAATAAAAATGAATTTCATTATTGATACTTCACAAGAATAGTGACCACAGACTGTTGGGACTAATGTCTTACGATAGCGAAATGATTCCACAGAGACAACAGTGCTGATCCGCTGCTGCTCATGATGGATAGGTTTAGGGTTTAGTTCTTTTAATGCAATCTCTGCCCATAGGCAACATGCATGGCTGGAGTGGATGTTTGTTTCAATATCAACGCCATGAATTAAATGTGTTTATTTATGGCAAAGTCACTGCTGGGACCTAATTCTTACGGTGTCAGGGAAGTCCAGAATTTCATGGTCATTTCTGGCATCTAGATCACAGTTTATGCTCTCCAGCATTTTAGTTTACTTCTGAACTCTTTGTATTTTCTGAATTCTGAAATTATATCCTATTGTGTCCAAGATCAAGTCTATTATGAAACTTTTTCATCCCATTAGGGTTTATCTTCAGCAGTTGAACATTTTTCTGTCCTTCCCACTCACGTTGACACGGGCACATAATGTATGATTCTATTGCTAAACTGATGACCACAGCATGTACAGACACGGTGCTGCGTGATGCCCTGTCGGTTTTTTTTTCTTCATTTCCTGTTGCCCGTGTGTTGTTTTTCAGGGTAAAGGTGATACATTTCAGCAGCAGGTGTTTGATTGTTATCTGTCATGCAATGTGGGGCAGCTTCACCTCTTATCAGTAACTTATGCGTCAGTCTGCCCTGTCCAACACGGCACCTTTTGCACACCGTCTGCTCCCATCTTAACTAAGTTCTTCACTTAATGCAGTTTGTTGGTCTGGCCTGGTGTAATGCATTTGATAATGAATAGAAATGTTCAAATGTTTTTAGGCCGGATCACAATCAACAATATGTATTATCATTCTTTTGTATGGTGTTTTTCAAGACTGATCAGTAAAGCATTTACTACGCCTACAGATATAATATATATAGCAGAATACCACAGAAAGAACAGAAAAAAAACAGTACTTTGGCTATAAGTACCTCATAAAATGACTTGTGCTTTTACAGTTTGTGTACCGAGATCAAGGCTTTGTTATTTAATTATTCATTCATAATCAATGGCTCTATCCATGACCCGAGCAAAGTTACAACTGCATTTTTCAAACACACTCTCACAGGACTATACAGAACGCATGTCTTTAAAATGGAAACCAGAGACCCCAAGGATGCCCAGAGAAAACCAAAGAAGACACAGAAATAGCAAGCAAACTCCACAACCAGAGTCCAGGGTTGGGACCAAACTGGGAGTCTGAGCCTTGGCTGCCTCTCTTCCCTAAGCTAGTTTGATATTAACCTTATTTTGGCCAAAGAGTTCAAATTCCATGCCGCTCTACACAGTCCCGAGCAAACATATCTCCTTACCGCGTGTAACAGAGCTCTGTACAAGACATCTTTCTTTCCACCTGTGGTCTCATCCAGCCTACGACGAATGAAAAATCCGCCTAGTTTGCGAATTAATGTGCTGCAAGACAAGAGTTCAAAAGTAAGTATAACACAAGGGTCATTTTGTATTAGGTGGATATGTTGTTAGCAGTTAATTTGAGGTCTCTTACCTAAAGATAGGGATGTTGAGATTGTTACCAGCAGCGATGTGTGGGGCTTTGATGTTGTGACAGAACAGGATGAACGTGATAAGAAGGTAGTCGATATGAGACTTGTGGACAGGGAGAAAGACCAGCGGAGCATTGTGCTGAAACACCCCGAACACAAAACAAGAAAAACAAGGCAGTCAGAGCAGGACCACACAAATTGGCACTAGGTACGAAGGGAAACTGAGACTTGAGGAAACAAATCTGTCGGTCAATAGAATAAATTGAATATACAATACTGTACAGAACAAGATCTTTCACCTCTATTGCTGCTTTCTTCACCATCTCCAGCTGACCTTTGTGGATCTGAATGCTCCAGAAGAAGCCATTGAAAAGCTTCAGTAAAGTCCATCCTGTCAGCCTAAAACGCGTAAAGCAACTGATGTTTCAAACAATCTGACATAAATATCTTCTTAATACGAATCACTGGCCACTTAATTAGGTGTTCAACTGTTTATTAACACAGATAATAAATCTACCAATTACTCAAGCAATTCAATGCCTTCAGACATGTAGACATTGACAAACCGACCTGCTAAAATACAAACCGAGCATAAAGATGGGGAAGAAAGCTGACTGTTGCATGATTACTGGCACTAGACTTTTTATGGGAAGCATGGGTAGTTGCACCTTTGCAACAGACATGATAGTCAGGTAAAATAAAGCACATATAAACAAATACCAGCCAGGTTTAAATTTGTGGTTTGAGGCTTGTGGTGACAGAGGCATGCAGAATTATAGCATGACTTGTTTTTGGTCAAGCTGTTGATGCTAATTAACATCCACACTAATCACGGTACATACTGGGGGGTGGGGTGGGGCACATCTTCCCTACGATGCAGACGTGCTCAAAGTGTATACGCATAAACAAACCTACTGAACTCTAGCTCTTCGTGTAGGACCCATCCAAATTCACAACGGTCTGAATTCAGTTTTTGCCCCTGAATTCGAACAGTAACTCCAACTTCAAACATGAGCACACTAACTAAAACAATGGTGCAAGACCTGTCTGTGTCAATAATGCACCAATACACTATGTCAGTTGCCATAAAGCTCAAAAGAAGAACTCCGCCATGATTACAGGCACATTAATCATATTATAGTATGTTATTGTTATATAACGTAGATGTATATAATATCTACTATATGTCTACGGGTGCGATGTCTGACACACCCTCAGTCTTGGCACTGTTGTCCCGAGTAAAAATTGCACTTATTTATTTGGTTATATTTCCTGTGTTTTTTGATTATTCTTATGGCATTACATTCATTTGTGTTATTCATAATTTTAATCATTAATTGCATACAAGTATAGGTGTAAGAACAATCGTCCGGGTTTGGAAAAGGATTAATCATGTTGACATTACTTATTGGGGGTCCTTCTGGAGCCAAATTAAGTTCGAATTCCGAGGTTCCACTGTACATGATTAGCAATTCTGGTAAATAATAATAACATTCACACGTTTTCGATACATGGCTGTGTCCTTGGTCCAAACACTGCTGGTTCGACATATGTAGCATATCCTGGTATTTTACATACACTTTGAATGTGATAATGAGGGTTATGTATTATTCAGTTATTCATTTGTTACACTTTATGCAGACCACATGTTCTTGCTCAATTTTGTGTACAGTATATACAACATGTCGAAGGTTTTTATTACAAACCTGATGAGGCTAGGTGAGATGTTGGCCACCATTTCCTGCAGAAATCCTCTGGCCTTCCGTCTCACCTTATTCACAGCCTTCTGGTCTGTTCCAACCTCCTGATCTACAGCATCATCTTCTGATGCTACCTCAGTGATAGCGCTCTGCACCCTGTTATAAGAGCAAAGTGTGGTTACTTGCTACTTGCTCTTTACTTACTTTTACACAAAAGAACTGTTGGTATTTTCTACTGCACACTATGGCTGGCTAGAAGTTACAAATCTCTGAGTGAACATTTAAGTGTTGGATTTTTTTGTGATGCTCTGAATTTCAGTTGTTTCTGTTAACCCAGAACCCAGTTTTCTACTGTGGTAAACCATTTTTGTTACAAACATTTACAACCAGTTCGCTGCTATTAATATATATA